>CAUYPK010140194.1:0-13772 GCA_963574355.1 Loris lydekkerianus | reverse complement strand
CAAAAGTCACAATATAACAAAGACATCTGTACCAGACTGTTTATTGCAGGCCAATTCATAATTGCTAAGTCATGGAAGAAGCCCAAGTGCCCATGGACCCACGAATGGACTAGCAAACTGTGGTACATGTATACCATGGAAGACTATGCAGCCTTAAAGAAAGATGGAGACTTTCCCTCTTTCATGTTTACATGGATGGAGCTGGAACATATTCTTCTTAGCAAAGTATCTCAGGAATGGAAGAAAAAGTATCCAATGTACTCATCCCTACTATGAAGCTAATTTATAGCTTTCACATGAAGGCTATAACCCAACTATACCATAGGACTATGGGGAAAGTGCCAAGGAAAGGGAAGGGAGGGGGGAGGTTTGGGTGGAGGGAGGGTAATGGTTGGGGCCACACCTACGGTGCATCTTAGAATGGGTACAGGCAAAACTTACTAAAGGCAGATTACAAATGTCTACATACAGTAACTAAGAAAATGCCATGAAGGCTACGTTGAATAGTTTGATAAGAATATTTCAGATTGTATATGAAACCCGCACATTATACCCCTTGATTGCACTAATGTACACAGCTATGATTCAACAATAAAAAAAATCACCACACAAAATTACTATTTTAATCATTTTCAGATGTACAATACTTCAGTGCTATGTGTACATTACTTGAAACTAATCTCTAGAACTTTTTCACCTTTCAAAACTATTTAATAAAACTTTGTATCAACTGAAACTCTATAACAACTCCTCTTTTCTTCTTTCCCCCAGCCCCTGTCAATTACTCTTCTAGTTACCTCATGTAAGTTAATGGCTTATTTCATAAAACACAATGTTTTCAAGGTTCCTCCATGTTTTAGCATATTAAAGTTGATTTTTAAGTCAAAAAATTGCCAATAGGAGGAACCAATTTACAGTGTTAAATAGTTTAATTATAATGTCTTATGGAGAAGTTGATTCTTTATCGAAGATTTGAAGGAAATGAAAGACTTAGTCAAACAAGTCTCTGGGGAAACATTCCAGCAAACTAAGCAGACAGAGCAAAGACCCTAAACTTAGAGTATGTTTGGTATGTTTGAGAAATATGAAGGAGGCCAGCATAAGTGAAATAGAGAGATTAAAAAAATGTGATATTAGGAAAAGAGGTCAGATAAAAACAGTGGGTAGAATAGACAAAACATGAAGACCCTTGTGGGTTAAAGCCTTTTGGGGTAATTGTAAAAGACTTAGCATTTTCCTCTGAGTGAAATGTGACTCTATTGGAGTGTTTTTGAACAGAAGAGTTGCACAATGTAATTTGTATCATAAAAATATTACTGTGGAATCTATGTTAAAAATAGGCTACATTATGTGGTGGGGATGAATGGTTAAATGAGGAAGGATGAGGAATTATTTGAGAGACTTTTACAGTAACTCAGGAAGAGAAGAGAAAATGGTTTTTGGGACAAGGATGTTAGTAGCGTAGGTTGTGAGAAATGGTTCAATTCTGGAAATATTTTCAAATTAGAGCCACAGAATCTGCCAATGAATTAAATATGGGCTGTGAAAAAAAAAAGTTGATGAACTTCACGGTTTGGATTTTCCACAAACTGTGATGTGGAAGTCTATGGGTAGACCATGTACCAGGTAATGATTAAGAATCCCATTGGGCAGGTTCACTACTATAATTCTAGCACTTTGGGAGGCTGAAGCAAGTAGATCATTTGAGTTTGGGGTTGCAATGAGCAATGATGGCCACTGCACTCTATCCTGGGCAACAGAGCAAGACCCAGTCTCGAACAAAACAAAACAAAACACCCATAACAACATAAAATATAATTCCACTGGGTAAGCTAAGTTAATATGTATAAAAGCTATCCAAGCAGAGATGTCAAGGCAACAATTAGATATATGAATCCTGAGTTTGGGAGAGCGGTGTGGTGAAAATATAAACTTTGTTGTATTCAGTGCATGTATAGTATTTAAAGTCATAGGACTGGATAAAACTAAGGGAGTAGGTTGAAATACACAAGAGGAATTTGGAATAAACCCATGTTAACAATGTAGGGAGAAGAGAAGTAACTAGGAAAGAGAGTGAGAAGGAGCAACCAATGATATTGTAAAAAAGCCATGAGATTGCCCGTGTCCTGAAAATCAAGTAAACAATGTTTATCAAAGAGAGTGTAGCAATCATCTGTTTTAAGTGCTGTTTCTAGGCAAATCAATATAAGACTGAGAATTCAATAGAATTTAGTCTCATAGAGGTCATTGATGATCTTTATGAAAGCAGTTGGTGAAGTGACAAAGTTTGAAATGGTTTTCTGAGGGAATTGGATTTCTGCTTCTTGTGAGGATAATAGAAGAATGGGTAAGAATCTTAGAATTGGCAAAGAATCTTAGAATTGGCACAGAAAGACTAACTGTATTGAATTTCAGAAAGCAATGATTCCTTCATGGGTTAACTGAGAGCAATGGAAGTTTCCATACATAAAGATAGGTGGGTGATACAGGGAAAGGATAATGAAGGACCAGGCCTTCTACAGATGAAGATGTTTCACCAAGACAAGGAGAAATGAGCAAGACCTTAAAAAACAGCAAGGACTGGCAGGTTACATTGCAACTGGATAAGTCCCAGATGTGAAAAGAAATTGTTAGTTCCCAAATTCTCAAAACTAAGTTGAAACTTGTAGATTAACAAGAATATGTACATATGGAAGAAAAAGTGAATTAAATTCAAGAAGAAGGAGGGAAAAGAGAGGGGAGGGGAAAAAGGTTGGGAAGCTCTCACCTAACTGGTACAATGTAGGAGTATATGGCACACTTCCTGAATGAAGCATTCAATTATAACTCACACATTATCTTACAAATGTAAACAATGTAACCTAATCACATGTACACTCATATTAATATGAAATTAAATATTAAAAGAAATTGTCGTTTCAATAATTCTTTTTCCACAAACACATCTTGAATATTTGCTTAGGTGATGTTAGTGAAAGGGCTGATAGAATACAGAAAAAAATGTGCATTAATTAAATTTCTTCAGTGCTTGGATCCCAGAATGTACAAATTTGAATCCAAAAGGAAACTAGAAGTATTAGAAAGTATTGCCTTAATCCTTCACAAATCAAATACTAACAAAATCAAAATAGTGGCAAGGGTGCAAGAGTTTGGCAATTGGCCTCATCATAGATTAACTCAAGTTAGTTAAAGGTGTAGCTACTCCCACTGTCAACTCTAATTTAAGAAGAATCTAAATGATCATCCTCAATCTAACCTATTGACTAGTGATCAGTAAAATACAACCAACAGGCAAAATCTAGCTTTCCACATCTTTTCATAAATAAAGTTTCATTGGAATATAGCCACATTCATTTATTTATGTATTATATGTGTTTTTTTATTTTGCAATGGCAGAGAAGTTGCAACAGAGACCATATGACTCACAAAGCCTAAAATATTTACTACTTTGTGAACTATATGGTCTTGTATGAATGACCTTAAGTTCTACCTTAAATACTAGGAAAAAAGAAGAAAACATTAAACTTATATTACCAGAAAAAAGAAATAAAAATCAAAGTAGAAATAATAAAATATAAAAACAAGAAATAATAAATAATCAATGAAAGTAAAAACTGGTTCTTTGAGATACACTTAGTCACATTGATCAGAAATGAAATAGTGAAGACAGAAACTGCCAGTAACAGTAATGAAAGAGGTGATGTCACTGGAGAGTCTCCAGTTATTAAAAATATCCCTAAGGACAGAATAGAGCGTTTAAAGAGCCTATGTGATGGTTAAATTTTATGTGTGAAGTTGTCTAGGTTATGGTGCCTAGTTGATCATTCAAATATTAGTCTAAATGTTGCTGTGAAGGTATTTTTAAAATGTGACTAATATTTACAATCAATTGACTTTAAGTGAAGATTACCCACAATAATGTGGGTGAGTATCATTCAAGTTAAAGGCATTAAGAGAAACCCTAAGGTATCCCTCAGAAAAGAATTTGGTCTCAAGAGTGCAACATTAACTCTTGCCTAAGTTCCTAGCCCCACATTAATGCAAGCCAATTCCTAAAATCACTTTATATATGCATATATATATCTATTGTTATATAGACCTATCTATAATGTATTTAAAGTGATGAAAGAAAAAAATGAACTACAATTTTATATCCTGTGAAATTGTCTTTCAAAAATGAAGGTGAAATAAATATATTTAGAAAGAATGAAGCTGAAGAGTATATGTCAGTTGAAGTCTTATATTAAAAGAAGGGCTAAAGGATATGTTAAAACTATATTCTTCAGCCAGAAGTAAAATAAATCAAGATAGAAACTTGGAGTTACAAAACCTTTATAAGCCAACAATAAAGGTAAAGTATTTCAAGGTTTATTAACATGTATAGAAACAAGAAGTATAGTACCAATTGTGAAAAGGATGAAAATGAAATAAATAAAAGTATACTTTTTAAAGGTTCAAATACTTGTAATTTAAAGTGGTATAAAGTTATTTCAAGATATACTGTCAAAATATAAAGATGTATATTTAGATCCCTAGAGCAATCATTAAAAAATAAAGCAAACAGGTAGAGCTGGAAAAAAAGCAAAACAAAAGAAAAGCCAGGTAAGATAAAATTAAATAAAGTAGAACCTCTGTAAGCTGACCACCAAAGGGACTACAACAATCTGATCAACATATGGAGATGGTCAACATAACAATCTATGCCTATGGTACCGATACATACATGTGGTACATGTCTGACCTATGAAAATGAGTTCAACTGAAGCAGGTGATCAATATAAAGAGATGATAAATTATGGAAGTACTATGCATTAAAAAAAGATTTTGATTAGTTCAAACTAAGGCAGGAAAAAATCAATAGAAGAACAAAATAAAGTGGGAAAAGCAGAAAACAATTAACAAAATGGTGGGCTTAAACAGAACCACATTTATAATTACATTAATGTTAATGTATTACATATTCCAATTAATGGTAGGTGTCATCAGAGTGAATAATAAAGACACAACTCAATGTTGTCCTTAAGAAACATAGTTTAAACATAAATTAAAAGAATCAGAGTGGAAAAAGATATGCTACACAAATAATTAAAAGAAGGCTGAAGTGTCTGTACACATATTAATAGACAAAACAGTCTTCAAGAGCAGGGATATTAGCAGATCCAGAGAAAGAAATTTTACAACGACAAAATATACATTTGTTAGAAATACATAGCACTCCTAAATGTGTGTTCACTATTAGATTAGCTTAAGAACATAAGAAAGGGCTTGGTGCCCATAGTACAGTGGTTACGGTGCCAGCCACATACACGGAAGGTGGCGGGTTTGAACCTGGCCTGGGCCAGCTATACAAATGCAACAACAACAACAAAAAAAACCAGCCAGACACTGTGGCAGGTGCCTGTAGTCCCAGCTACTCAGGAGGCTGAGGCAAGAGAATCACTTAAGCCCAAGAGTTCGAGGTTGCTATGAGATGTGATGCCACAGCACTCTACCGAGGGAGACATAGTATGACTGTCTTAAAAAACAAACAAACAAACAAACAACAACAACAACAAAAACATAAGAAGGAAAAATAGTTTGAACTGAAGTAAGAAATAAGCAAATATATGATCATATGTGTAAATTGCAACCATATTCTCTCAGTAATTGATAAAAACCATACACAAGAAATAGTAAGAAATGTAAAAGATTTAAAGAACATTATTAAAATCATTGCCTAATCATCACAATAGGAGAATATCAGTGCGTATTGTTTTGAAGGAAACATGAAATGTTTGCCAAGGATGACACTGTGCTATTCCACAAAACAAGGGTCAATAAATTCAAAGGTATTTAAATCAGACAGCCTATATTTCCTGATTACTTCATATTTGAATTAGAAATAAATGATAAAAATCCATATAGAAATACCCAAATATTTGAAAATTATTCAATACCCTTTAAACACGCATAACTCAATGTTAAAAGATGTTTGCTTGGAAAAATTTATAAAATTGACAAATCCCTAGCAAGGCTTACCCACAAAAAAAAAAAAAAAAAAGGAAAGAAAACAGAAATCATCAATATCGAATATAAATAAGGAGATAGCATTATAGACACTATAGACATGAAAAGAATAATAAGATAATTTATAAGAAACATATTAGTATGTTCAAAATTTAGATAAAATAGACAAACTACTTTAAAGTTACAACTTGCCAAAACTTACAGAAGAAATAGAGTATCAACTCATTTTTTGATTTCAGCATAACCTTGATACCAAAAGCTCACAAGGACATTACAAGGGGAATAATAACCTTAAGACACACACCCCTCATTAATATAGATACAACCCCCTCATCAAAATATTAAAAAATGGAATCTGGAAACATAAAAAAGCATCATAATTTAAGTTTATTTTATCACTGATAGTAAGGTTCGTTGACATTTAATATGATTTAATACAATTGATCACATAAACACAAAATAATATGATACTTTCAATAGATTAAAAAAATGTTTTTTAGTTTGTTTATATGATGTATTATATTTATAGATTTACATATATTGAACCAACCTTGAGACCCTTAGATAAAACCCACTTGGTCATGGTGTATAATTCGTTTGATATGTTGCTGAATTCTGTTTGCTAGGATCTTATTGAATATTTTTGCATCTATGTTCATTAAAGATTTTGGTCTATAATTTTCTTTTCTTGTTGAGTCTTTTCCTGGTTTGTGGATCAGGGTGATATTTGTTTCATAGAATGTGTCGGGAAGCATTCCTTCTTTTTCAATGTTTTTGAAAAGGTTTAGTAATATAGGTACTACTTCCTCTTTAAAGATTTGGTAGAATTCTGATGTGAAGCCATCTGGTTCCAGATTCTTCTTTTTTGGGAGGTTTCATATAGTTGAGTATATTTTAGTACTTGATATAGGTATGTTCAGCATTTCCAATTCTTTCTGATTAAGTCTAGGAAGTTGGCATGCTTCCAATTATTGGTCAATTTCTTTCAGATTTTTGTATTTCTGAGAATAAAGTTTTTTGAAGTATTTATTAAGAAGTCTTTGAATTTCTGAGTTGTCTGTTGTGATTTCACCTTTGTCATTTCTGATTGAGGATATTAGGGACTTTAATTTTCTATTTTTGCTTATGTTGGCCAAAGTTTTATCAATTTTGTTGAATTTTTCAAAAAAACCTTTTTGATTCATTGATATTTTGAATTATTATTTTGTTTTTGATTTCATTTAATTCTGCTCTAATTTTAGTTATTTCTTTTCTTGTGCTGGGGTTGTGTTTGTAATGTTCTTCCTATTCCAGTTGCTTAAGATATCTCATTAAGTTATGGAATTCCTCTCTTTCAATTATCTTGAGTAAGGCTTGCAATGCTATAAATTTCCCTCTTAGGACTGACTTTGCAGTATCCCACAGGTTCTGATAAATTGTGTCTTCATTATTGTTTTTTTCCCAACACTGTCAATTTTCTTCTTATTCACATCTATACCTAGCTATAATTCAGCATAAGGTTATTTAATTTCCATGTCTTTCTATGAGAATGCAGATTCCTGTTATTGTTAAGTTCAACTTTTATTGTGTGATGATCTGAGAAAATAGAGGGAATAATTTCTATACTTTTATATTTGTTAAGGTTAGAATTGTGACCTAAGATGTGATCAAATTAGGAGGATGGTCCATGGGCTGATGAGAAGAATGTGTATTCAGTTTTGTTAGGATAAAATGTCCTATAGATGTCTGTTAGATCCAATTGTTGTATGGTGAAGTGTGAGTCTAAAATTTCCTCGCGTAGTTTTTCATTGAAGGATCTATCTAATACGGCCATAGGAGTGTTAATATTTGCAATATTATGGTGCTGGAAGATATTAAATTGTTCATGTAGGTTAGGGACTCCCTTATAAATTGAGGAGCATTCTGATTGGGTGCATAAATGTTAGTAATTGACATCTCATCATGTTGAATGTTTCCCTTAACAAATATGAAGTGACCATCCTTGTCTTTCCTTACTTTTGTTGGTTTAAAGCCTAATGTATCTACAAATAAAATTGCCACCCCTTCGTTTTTCTGATTTCCATTTACCTGGATTACAGATGTCCATCCTTTCATCCTGAATCTATATTTATCCTTTAAGATAAGACGAGATTCTTGTATGCATCACACATCTGGCCTGAGTTTTTGTATCCAGTAAGCCAGCCTGTGCCTCTTAAGAGGATAATTTAAGCCATTCACATTAATTGAGAGTATTGATAAGCCTGGCAATATATATATATATATATTTTTTTTTTTTTTTGTAGGCCAATCAAATGAGTACTTTATAGTAGTAATTACATAACTAATGCAGTGTTAGAAAAAGGGCAGAACTAAAATACAACACAATAGTAATACAGATGGCATGACAGAGTTACCCAAAGTACTTACACTACTCTGATAAAGGGATAATATTTACAGTTTGTTAAATCAAATGTGTACATAAACAATTTAAAGATCAATAAGATTTACAATTTATGAACCATGTAAAAAAAAGATAAAGAGAAGAAATTAAAAAAAAAAAGCTAATTTGACATTAGAAAAGGATATAGATATGGACACTGTTTACCACCAGAAAATGCCTTAGAACACCCAGAGTTAAGATGATTGTGAGTCTTTTGTATTCTTCTATTTTTTTTTCTCCACTAAGAAGTTAACATGTCTGTCTGAATAACTTTCATCGTTCCTGTGGAGTTGGTACTCTTCTTTTTCACTATCCATCATCTATGGTCAGTGTATGACAGCACGCATTCTTCATTCACATGTGGATTTCTTGTGAACAGGACAAGTATATAGGAGAGCAAAAAAGAATTAGTAATGATTACTATGCTCACTGAATGGTTGAGCATGATGAGGTACATATATTTTAAATAAATCATGTAAGTAATTACAGCAACACAAATGGTGATCTAGTGTTTAGTCCTCAGAAGGGACTTAATACATTATTTTGTTTACTGTTTTGTTTTTATTTAGAATATTGTTAGATAGTAAGGGTGCTGGCTTTCCTAGGGAAAAGGACAAAAAGTGGGTCCCCAGGCTCCCATCTTGCTGCTGCTGTCCCCTACTCTTATCCTGAGGGATTACTCACATGTGGGGAGGAGAGCATGCCCTACCTATCCACCAGAAGCCTGGTAATATTTTGGGTGCCAAGATTTTCAAAAGTTCAGTGGACATTTTGCATCTTTTCACCACTGTGAAAATTGGATTTTGATCAAGAATTTCAGAGTGAGTTTAGTTTGGTGGCAGAGCATTGTGCTGGTCATTATGAAGGATGGGTCTTAGTATATCCTGAAGAGCTGGTTTGGTTATGGCAAATTTCTTCTAAGTGTGTATGTCATTATTTAACTTCTTCATCATAAATGAAACTCAATTTAGCTGGATACATCATCCTGGCCTGAAAGTTGTTTTGTTTTAGGAGATTGAAGGTCAATGACCATCCTCTTCTGGCTCGAAAAGTTTCAGCAGACATATCTGCAGTCATTCTAATATTCTTCCCCTTGTAGGTTATGATTTTCTTACATCTGGCTGCTTGTAGGATTTTCTCCTTCATATTAACTTTGGTGAAATTAATTACAATGTGTCCAGAATATGCTTCATTTGGGTTGAGTCATGCTGGTGTTCTGAAACTGTCTGCTATCTGAATTTCAGTATATCTTGCCATACTTTGGAAGTTTTCCTCAATTATCTCTTGGAGTATAGTATCTGTGCCTTTCAGACCATCCCCTTCTCCTCATTTCTGTGAGGCAAATGTTTGCTCTTTTGAAGTGGTCCCACAATTATCTCAGGTAATGATCCATTTTTGCTCTCCACTTATCTTCCTCTTTGAGTGTTTGGGAGCATTAAAAAGTTTTGTCTTCAATGTCAGAGCTCCATTCTTCTGCCTGTTCCATTCTGTTACTGAGGGATTCTACTGTATTTCTCAGATCTTTGAGGGCTGCAAGGTCTTGCCTCAATGTGTCAAAATCCTTGGTGATTTTGTCTTTGAATTCATTGAATTATTGAGCCAACTTTTGAATTGCTCCTTGAATTTCTAATTCCAAATTTGTCTCCATTCTGTTAATCCTATTTGCAATACAAATTCTGAATTCAATTTCTGACATCTAAGCCATTTGTTTACGAATGGGATCTTCTGTTGTGTCTCCTTTTTCATTCCTTGGGGGAGTTGATCTACTCTGATTATTCATGTTACCAGAGTTTTTCCACTGATTCAGCCCCATGATTATTTTTCACTGTTTGGCTAGAGAAGCTGGTAAGGTGAAATTGAATTGAGGGCTCCTGGAGTTGTAATTAACCAGCCATTTACCAAAGAACTGGGACTGGTGATTGTGGCTTTTCCCCTAGAGCTTTAAAAAGGTCCCATTCAGTATTATAGCCTGAAACTCTGGGGACCTGCTTGGTGTGATGGGGCTAGATGGCTCTCTGACCTGTATTCAGCTAGTCTTTGTCCAATCCTAGTGAATCAGTGGCTTTGGGCTGAAATATCAGCTGTGGAGATATATAAGCAAGATAGACACCCTTCTCCCCCAAAGGTGACAACTGGAAGAGGAGAATCCCACACTCCCACAACAACACAACCAGGGTACAACCTTGGTGGGTCCCCAGGTGATCAGCCCAGGTCAAGAGTTCCAAACCAATTATCCCAGTCAACACAAATACAGATCAGATGGGAGAGTTCAAAAGGTCTTCAGCATCTAGGAAGCGGCAGTCCACTGGCAGCTCAAGTGTAACTCACTCCGCTGCTCTGTGGAGTCAGAAAGGCCTGGCCAGCAAAATAGTCCAGGGGGGTTGGTGCCTCCTTCCCCACCTTGCCCCTCCATCACACCACTGTTAGCTCCACGGGGCTGGGGCCCAGTTCCCTCCAATGAGCAAATGCACCAGGGATTTGGGCCTGCTAGAGTCAGAGGGAGGTCAATGCCTCATCAGCCAGGCAGCCACACTTTGCCACCAGCCGACTGGGGGAGTTGTGGTCTGATGACCTTGGGTGCTCAATGGAAACCTGGGAGTGTTCTACTTGAGCTCATTCCAAACCAGAGGTTAACAAAGTAGCAAATGTTTTTTGCCCTCAGAGACCATGCCTGGGCCCCAGCCCCTCTGCTCCTCTGGTATCACTGCAATGCAAAGTTTCGCTCCCTCTGGCAGTCCACAGAATTGGGGAGGTAACTCTCCAAAATTTGACCTTGGCAGGATTATTTTATTAATGCTGCTGCTAGGTGTGAGGTGTCTCCACTCAGGTTCCTGTGCCTCAGTGGTTCCCAAGCCTCCAACCATCATGTGGAGACCCAAGCCTCTGCCCGCTGCTGGGTTGCACTTTCTCAGAACCAAGCCAGACACAATCCCCCCTGGGCCTTTCTGCACTGTTACCAGATTCACAGTTGCAGTGTAGCTGTGCTACCTCAGACTGAGGAATGCCAAGTCTTAACAAAGAACCATGAAAGTTCTGGTCTCTGCAGGGATTGGGCTTCTAAATGATCAGGCCAGGGTGAAGGGTGGTCTGGGATTTCAAAGTGGCAGGGAATATATTTGTTGAACCTTCATGCCAGATGAGAGAATGTCCAGGCTTACAACAGGGACTCTCTGTAGAAGGAGTCCCAGTTTCTAGCTACTTGCTCCCATGGGGTGAGAGAAAAGGACCTCAGTTCACTGCTCACTAGTAGATATCCCACAGCAAGCAAGCAATTCTCTTGGAGGAGGGGATGGACATGTGTTCTCTTTGGGTTGGGTTCTGTACCTGAAATTTGTTTTCTTGGAGTCATAGCTTACCTCAGCAGAGAAGACATGCAATTATCAATCTCTTCTCTCAGCTTGGCTCACACCCTTCAGTTTTGTTGGGTTCTTTCTGGCTGTTATCTCTCCTTCTAGACAGGAGCTTCTGTTGAAAACTGGCTTCAGTTGGCTACCATCCCCCAATCCCCTTTGTTGTTGTTGAATATAAAAATTGGAGTTAGGGAAAATGTCTGAATTCTGAATTCAAGGATCTCAAGGTTGGTTCAATGTATGTAAATCTATAAATATAAAACATCATATAAACAAACTAAAAACAAAGATCATATGATTCCCTTGATAGATGCATAAAAAGCTTTTGACAATATCCAGCATCCTTTCATGATCAGAACATCTAAGAAAATAGGAATAAAAGGGACTTTTCTTAAACTAATAGAGACCATCTTCACCAAACTCACAGCCAATATCATATTGAATGGAGTAAAATTGAAAACATTTCCACTCAGATCCGGAATCAGGCAAGGTTGCCCATTGTCTCCACTGCTTTTTAACATTGTAATGGAAATCTTAGCCATCCCAATCAGGCAAGAGAAGGTAATCAAGTGTATACAAATTGGGTCAAAGGAAATCAAACTTTTACTCTTCGCAGATGACATGATTTTATACCTGGAAAACCCCAGGGACTCAACTAAAAAACTCTTAGAAGTGATCAAGCATCTCAGAATACAATATCAATACTCACAAATCCGTAGCTTTTATATATACCAATAATATTCAAGTCAAAAAAACAGTCAAGGACTCTACTCCCTTTTCAGTTGTGCCAAAGTGGATGAAATATTTGGGAGTTACCTAACAAGGGAGTACCTTTAGAGGACGTGAAAGTTCTCTAAAGAGAATTATGAAACTCTGAGAAAAGAAATAGCTGAAGATGTTAACAAATGGAAAAACATACCATGCACATGGCTGGGAAGAATCAACATTGTTAAAATGTCCATATTACCCAAAGCAATTTACAAATTTAATACAATCCCTATCAAAGTACCACTATCATACTTTAAAGATCTAGAAAAAATACTACTTCGTTTTATATGGAACCAGAAAAAAACCTCTATTAGCCAAGACATTACTCAGAAATGAAAACAAATCATGAGAAATCATGCTACCAGACTTCAAACTATACTAGAAATCTATAGTGATCAAAACAGCATGGTACTAGGTGGCACCGATGACTCAGTGGGTAGGGCGCCAGCCCCAATATACCGAGGGTGACAGGTTCGAGCGCAGCCCTGGCCAAACTGCAACAAAAAATGGCCAGGGGTTGTGGCAGGTGCCTGTGGTCCCAGCTTCTCGGGAGACTGAGGCAAGAGAATCGCCTAGGCCCAAGAGTTAGAGGTTGCTATGAGCTGTGATGCTGCAGCATTCTACTGAGGGCAATAAAGTGAGACTCTGTCTCTAAAAAAACAAAACAAAACAAAAACAAACAAAAAACCCCAGCATGGTACTGGCACAAAAATATAGAGGTAGATGTATGGAACATAATTGAGAACCAAGAGATGAACCCAGATACTTATTGCCATTTGATATTCAATAAGCCCATCAAAAATATAAATTGGGGGAATGATTCCCTATTTAACAAATGGTGCTGGGAGAACTGGATGGCAACTTGTATAAGACTGAAACTGGACCCACATCTTTCACTATTAACAAAAATTGACTCTCACTGGATAAAAGATTTAAACTTAAGACATGAAACTATAAAGATAGTTGGAGAGAGTACAGGAGAAACACTTGAAGAAATCGACCTGGGAGAATACTTTATGAGGAAGACCCACCAGGCAATTGAAGCAATACCAAAAATACATTGCTATGATTTGATCAAACTAAAAAGCTTCTGCACAGCCAAGAACACAATAAGTAAAGCAAGCAGATAGCCCTCAGAATGGGAGAAGATATTTTCAGGTTATACTTCTGACAAAGGTTTGATAACCAAAATCCACAGATAACTCAAACATATTAGCAAGAAAAGAACA
>CAUYPK010140191.1:0-19809 GCA_963574355.1 Loris lydekkerianus | reverse complement strand
TAAACTCTTGGGCTCAAGCAATCCTCTTGCCTTAGCCTCCTGAGTAACTGGGACTACTGGTGCCTGCCATGACACCTGGCTAGCTTTTTTTTTTCCTATTTTTAGTAGACACAGAGGTTTCACTCTTGCTCAGGCTGGTCTTGAACTCCTGAGCTCAAGCAATCCACCCGCCCTGGCCTCCCAGAGTGCTGGGATTACAGAGATGAGCCACAGTGTCTGGCAAACCCCAGAATACAGTATAATCTGAAACTTGCTCCAATTACCTGTTTCCAGGAGGTCTCGGGGAAATCTGCAAAACAAAAAGTGACCCTTTATTAGCTGGGGCTTTGGCCCAAAACTGTAGTATACAACTGCAAGCAATGGAGGCTGGCCCATAGCAATTTTCCTATGCTAGATTGACCCCTAAAGCCACACATTCTAGATTTGGCTCTTTCTCCACTGATATGACAAGGCCCTGCCTGTGAGTGCCTATGAGGGGAAAAAAATGGACAGAAAGGCAGCTTGTCTTAATGCCTGGGAGCCTCTGCCCCTAGGCATGGCTAGTGCATAAGGTAAGGCAAACAAAAGGACACTTCAAGACAGAAGACAGAGAGACAACCATCTACTCCTCTGAAGTTCCACCTTCTGTGACTCAGCCTAGTGCTGTAGAACCTTCACAATTCAGATTAACACTCCTTTTGGATGGGGGAAGAAGAGGAGAAGAAGAGAGAAATCCTGAGCCTCCTTTCCACTAAAGCCCAGCGTAAGTGTCTGAGCTGGGGTCTAAACCAATGTCTGTGTCCACTATTCTAGAGGGAGAGGCATATAAAAATTACTCCTGGGTACTTTTCAAAATACACATGACCCTCCAGGCAGTTAGAAAGCCTAAATATGGAGACTGTGTAAAGTGTTAAAGGGGAAAGAAAAGATCAAAGATGGGTAGAGAAACAATATTCAAATAAGAATGAAGTTAAAATTCAATAACAAAAACCAAAGTTCTATCTCTATGTACTGATAAGAAGAAATTACTGTTAGATGACAAAACCAAGATCTGGAACAGTATACCCACTATGCTACTTACGTGTAAAGAAGCGGAGGTAGGGCAGCTTCTGTGACTCAGTGGGTAGACGCCAGCCCCATATTCCAAGGGTGGCAAGTTCAAACCCGGCCCTGGCCAAACTGCAACAACAACAACAAAAAAATAGCTCAGCTTTGTGGCGGGCGCTTGTAGTCCCAGCTACTCGGAAGGCTGAGGCAAGAGAATCGCCTAAGCCCAAGAGTTGGAGGCTGCTGTGAGCTTTGTGATGCCACAGCACTATACTGAGGGCAATACAGTGAGACTCTGTCTCTACAGAAAAAATAAATAAATAAATAAAAAAGAAAGAAAGAAAGAGAGGGAATAAGTGTGTATGTGTGTCTGTATATGCTTAATTTTGCATAAAATTCCACTGAAAGAACAAATAAGAAAATAAAACATTAGTCAGGGCTCGGCGCCTGTGCCTCAAGCAGCTAAGGTACCAGCCACATACACCTGAGCTGGCAGGTTCGAATCCAGCCTGGGCCCGCCAAACAACAATGACCGCTGCAACCAAAAAATAGCCGGGCATTGTGGCAGGTGCCTGTAGTCCCAGCTACTTGGGAGGCGGAGGCAGGAGAATCTCTCGAGCCCAGGTGTTGGAGGTTTCTGCGAGCTGTGATGCCACGGCACTCTACCCAGGGTGACAGCTTGAAGCTCTGTCTCAAAAAAAAAAAAAAAAAAAAAAATTAGTCAGGTGTGGTGGCCCATCTGTGGTCCCAGCTACTCTGGAGGCTGAGAAAAGAGGATCACTTGAGCCCAAGACTTTGAGGGTGCAATGAGCTACGATGACACCACTGCATTGTAGCCTAGCCAACAGAGTGACACTCTGTCTCAAAAAAGAAAAAAAAGAAAAAAGAAATAAACTACAACAAATTACCTACAGGAAGCAAGGTAGAATGAAGGGGATAGGGTCAGAAGTAGGAATGAGACTTCTATTTTTTTTTTTTTTGAAACAGTGTCTTACTCTGTCATCCTGGGTAGAGTGCTGGTAGCATCATAGCTCACAGCAACCTCAAACTCAGGCTCAAGCAATTCTTTTGCCTCAGCCTCCTGAGTAGCTAGGACTATAGGTGCCTGCCACAGCACCTGGCTATTTTTAGAGATGGGGTCTCACTCTTGCTCAGGGCAGTCTCAAACCCATGAGCTCAAGCAATCCACTTGCCTTTGCCTCCCAGAGTGCTAGGATTATAGGCGTGAGCTACCATGCCAGGCTAGTTTTTTTCTTTTAGTAGAGATGGGCTCTTGCTCATGCTCAGGCTGGTCTCCAACTCCTGAGCTCAAGCAATCCACCTGCCTCGGCATCTCAGAGGGCTAGGATTACAGGCCTGAGCCACTGTGCCCAGTTGGAATGAGACTTCTAAATGTATACCTTTTAGAGTTTTTATTTTTGAACTCTGTAAGTATATGTTTTAAAATAAAAGCTGTAGAAAAAAATGAAATAAAGCTGAGGGTAGATTGGGTGCAGTGACACACCTATAATCCTAGCACTCTGGGAGGTTGAGGCTGGTGAAATTACTTGAGCTCAGGAGTTATAGACCAGCCTGAGCAAGAGCTAGACCCCCTGTCTCTATTAAAAATAGAAAAACCAGCTGGTATTGTGGCGGGAACCTGTCATCCCAGCTTCTCAGGAGGCTGAGGCAAGAGGATTGCTGGTTCCTATGGTAATGCATACAATTGTTCATTATCCATGAATTCACTGAGTGCTGCTTTTTGGGCTAGGAACTGTGCTAGACTTAGTTACCTACCTCTTTTAGACTTAGTTTCTTTGGCTAGCTCCTCATTTCTTTTTTCTCTATCCTTCCTTTACCCTCCCCAACCTCAGAGTTTGAGGTTGCTGTAAGCTATGATGATGCCCAGAGCAAAAGAGTAAGACTCTGTCTCCAAAAAAAAAAAAAAAAAAAAGGCTGCTGGGCACAGTGGCTTATGCCTGTAATTCTAGCACTTTGGGAGGCTGAGGTGGGCAGATCGCCTGAGCTTATGAGTTCGAGACCAGCCTGAGTTAGAGTAAGACCCCATTTTTAAAACTAGCCAGGCATTGTGGCAGGCACCTAGAGTGCCAGCTACTTGGGAGGCTGAGATAAGAGAATTGCTTGAGCCCAAGAGTTAGTTGCTGGGAGCTATGATGCCAGAGCACTCTATGGAGGGCACAAAGTGAGACTCTGTCTCAAAAAAAAAAAAAAAAAAAAAAAAAAAACTAGGGATAAAAAACAGAAAGAAGGTGGTAGAGGGCAAAAGAGAAAAGAATAAGAGCAAATAGAAAAAAAAAAAATAATGAGAATACTTTTCCAAACACTAGTTTGGTAATTTATTATTTTTTTTTTTAACTTGGGTTAGAATTTAGGGAAAGCAAAAATAAAAAAAATTAGTGCTCAGAAATGGAAGAAAAGAGATGACATTTGGCTTGATACCATAGCCTGGATCTTGGGCCTAGAGAGAAAGGTGTTTCCTGGGTGACCAAAGGGGCTGAGAAAGAGTTCCAACTTGATTAAGAGATAGGAAGTTGGCAGCCATCAAGTCAGTTGGAACAATTTTTATTGCTGTTCATGTACATTATTCCTTTTTACTTCATAGGAATGCTATCAGTGTCAATACCATTTGTACTTCAGAAGAGTGCCTCTAAATCTTGTTAAGATCCATAGGTGTGGGGTTTTATTTGTTTGTTTTGCACCAGAGCCTTGCTCTGTCAGCTAGGCTGGAGTGCAATGGCACAATCATAGCTCACTCACTGCAACCTTAAACTCCTAGGTTCAAGCAATCCTCCCAGCTCAGCCTCCTAACTAGCTGGGATTATAGGTTGCACCACAACACCTGGCTATTTTTTAACTTTTTGTCGAGACAGGGTGTCACTAAGTTGCCCAGGCTGGTCTTGAACTCTGAGCCTCAAGCGATTCTTCCACCTCTGCCTCCCAAAGTGCTAGAATTACAGGTGTGAGCCACTGTACCTGGCCACACAGGTGTGTTTTTAAATCACCCTTTGTTCCCTGTAGCATTTTTCACTAATAATCACCACTCAGTTCTTCTTTAAAATTTCTCCCATCTTGGTTCCTGTGATAATGAATACAATTGTTCATCATCCATGAATTCTCTGAGCGCTACTTCTTGGGCCAGGAACTGTGCTAGACTTAGTTACCTACCTCTTTTAGACTTAGTTTCTTTGGCTAGTTCCTCATTTCCTTTTTCTCTATCCTTCCTTTACCCTCCGCAACCTCAGCTATCAATGTGGTACAAGATTCAGTCTTGAATCCTTTGCTTATATCTGTATTTTTTTTTTTGTTTTGCTTCCATATATTAATTTTAATTACTTTGAAACACAACTTAGTACCAAATGTTTAACAAGTACCCATTATATGTGTAATTGCTAAACTAGAAAATAAGCATTTGTTTCTGACTCATGATATAAAACTCAACCAATTTTTCTTTTGACAAAAGGTTTGGGTTGAATATCCCTTATCCAGAAATGCTTGGGACCAAAAGTATTTTTAGATTTCAGATTTTGGAATACAAGTTGGGCATCCCTAATCAAAAAATCTGAAATCTGAAATTATCCAGTGAACATTTCCTTTGAGTATGACCTTCGAGCATCATCTTGACACTCAAAAAGTTTCAGATCTTGGAGAATTTCAGATTTTCACATTAGGGATCCTCAACCTGAAGTAGATATATATCCAAAGAGTAAGGGAGAATATACTAATTAAAGGTCATGTATATAATCTAGCACCATAATTTTAGTCTTAAAACCTCCCAAGCAGCTAGAAGGAGGATGGATAGAGGTGAGGATGTTGGAAAACTAAGGGTAGCTCTTAACTTATGGGTCCATTTTTGTTCTAAGGCAACACAGGGTCTAGCAAAGAAAACTGCTCAGGCTAGAGATTAAAACAAAAGCTTTTGGTTCAGATGGTAAAGGAGGCCCTCAGAATAGTAGAATCAGTATGTCTAGAAGGCAGAGCTGAAATTGACCTTATGAATTAGGGGGTATCTTGTTTGCATCTAAGTCCTTTTTTATTTCTTCCAGTGTTTCAGCAAGGTTTGACTTGTTAATTTTTAGCCAAATTCATTCCAACCACATTGCCAAAAGTAAATCCAAGCAGGAACTGGAGGCATGTTGTCAATGGGGAGGGTGAGGAGGGCATGAAAGGTGGCTGTAACCCTACATTCTTTCATTTAGGTACATGATCCTTTCTCAACGCAGCTTCAACCATCACTACTAAGCACAGCTGTTCATCTGACTGACATTACTCAATCTTCAACCCTCTACCAAATATGTTCACTTGAATAGTTAGATAATTGTTCTCCTAGTGTCAGTATGTACTAAACTGAACTTAACATATGCCTCTTTCCCAGATAATCTTCCTGTCCTGCCATCTCCATTTCTTTTATTTTTTAATTTTTAATTAAAAAAAATTTTTTTGCCATCTCCATTTCTATCAATGACATGTGTTATCTTAGTTATACCAGTGACATTCTGGGATCATGTTAGAAAACTGGTCTTTTTTTTTTTTTTTTGAGATGGAGTCTCACTTTGTTGCCCTCAGTAGATTGCCTTGGCGTCATTGTTCACAGCAACTTCAAACTCTTGGGCTCAAGTTATTCTCTTGCCTCAGCCTCCTGAGTAGCTGGAACTACAGGTGCCTGCCACAATGCCTGGTTATTTATTTATTTATTTATTTATTTATTTATTTATTTATTTTAGAGACAGGGTCTTGCTCTTGCTGAGGCTGGTCTTAAACTCATCAGCTCAAGCTAAGCAGCTCTTAACTAACCCTGTTGTTAAAATGTTTTCTCTCTATCTTCTCCTTTCCATGTCTATCCTCTGTGCCACTGACCCCAGGGTTACTACATCAGCCTCTTCATTGGGGTTCCTACTTGAGATCTTTTCTCCTGGCTTCCTCCTATATATCCCACACACTGCAGGGTAAAAGAGCATAGTAGTTAGGAGCTTAGCCTTTGGGGTTCTTATCACTAGTCTTGTGACACTTTCTATTTTAGAATACTTAAATAATTTAAGTGTTTCTATAGCTAGATTTCCAGCTTTCTGAGTAATCCAAGTGATGAGTACCTTCATTTTGAGGAAGAGGAACACTTTCTTTTTTTCGGAGACAGAATCTCATTTCTGTACCCTAAGTAAAGTGCCAGGTGTGAGCCACCAGTCCCCAGCCATCACCTTTTTTTTTTTTTTTTTTTTTGCAGTTTCTGGCCAGGGCTGGGTTTGAACCCGCCACCTCCAGCATATGGTGCTGGCACCCTATTCCTTTGAACCACAGGCGCCGCCCAACCATCACTTTTTTTTTTATGAACAAAAGGAACTATGACTCAAGGGGGGAAAAAATAAAATAAAATAAAACCAACATTAAAAACTGAGCAGCAACTACATGCCAAGTACTATCCCAAAATTATCCTTGATATATTTCACTGTGACTATTTACAGAATATTGAGATAAATCAACAAATACTTGTTTAAAAAATTGTATCTTCCACTTGAGCCATCTGAACTCCTGACTATTTAATAGGGCATGATCAATGAAAACTGGTCTTTGCTTATGTTCCTTTCCATATCTGGAATCCCTTTTTCCACTCTTTACCTCAAAGGTTCATATTCTGCCCACGCTTAAGTAATGGCCCAAGTTCTATGGAGTAGTTGTCTTGAAATTGTTAAAAAACAAGTGTGGATCTGAGAACCATCAGACCTGAGTTTGATTTACATTCTGCTACATACTATCTGTCTTTAGTTTCTACATCTGCAAAATGTGAGTTATGTCTGTATTGTAGTTATTTTGAGTATTCAATTAAATAGGTCAAGTAAAAATACTAGCCCCAATGTTAGTTGTCCTCCTCCTCAATCAAATAAAACTCTGAAGTATCACTTTATTTATGTCTTATTTTTCTAAAATACCATAAAACTCTCTTTAGACAGACACCAAGATTTCCATACCTGCCCCCTCTTGGCCACAGGCAACTACTGCCTAAAGCAAAAACTAGTTGGTTGAATGCAAATATGAACATGTTTGAGGGGGCTCTGGTACCCCAATGCCATTAAACAATACCTATTATGAATGGAACACCTGTAGGATGAGGTAGAAGGGTGAAGGGAACTGTTAGCAGAGAGAAGAAAAAGAAGGAGGAGAAGGAGAACATGCTGGTTCTCATGCTATACAGTCGTGAGGTATGCAACCCAGCAACTACTCCACAGTGTCTTCAAGGTCCTAGGCTCTATTTTCCTTCCTCCTAAACATGTAGTTTTTTTCTTTATGCTGATAAGATAGTTCTCATATCTCTTAGGTATTGTGACTGCATCCTAGGCAAAAAGAATAGAGAAAGTGAGTGGCAAAAGCCCAGCTAAATCTTTCCCTTTTCATCATGAAAACAATAACTTTCTCAGAAGCCTCAATAGACTATTCATATCTCATTTACCACAGCTGGATCATATGGCCATCCTGGCTTTAAGGAAGTCTGAAGAGGTATTTTCCCTAGGCACATAATCTTGCTGAAAACTTGAGGTTCTGACAATAAAGATGAAAAAAATGGACATTGGATAAACAACTATCAGTATTTGCCACATGATGCTTACAATCTGTTAAGTTTCGAATATATCACAGAGAGGTAGGAGGAACTCGTTCCCTAACTTAAATTCCAATGCCCCAGAGTGGGGAGCACCCCACTGCCACCACCATCACATGTGCACATCCTTCTCATCCTGCTTTAGTTTTGATGTCCACACAGGTCAAATGCTTCAAGAGGATGCTTCTTAAATACTCCTTGGTCTCTGACACCCCACACTGACTAATTCCACTGAACAAAATAGTTTCTTGAGGTAAAAGAAGGCAATCAAAGATCTCCAAATAGGATCAGAGAAGATCAAACTCTCACTCTTTGCTGATGATATCATCCTATACCTGGAAAATCCCAGGGACTCAACTACGAAACTCTTAGAAGTGATCAAGGAATACAGCAGTGTCTCAGGATACAAAATCAATACTTACAAATCATAGCTTTTATATATGCCAACAATAGTCAAGCTATAAATATAGTCAAGGACTCTATTCCTTTTACTGATCAGTATGGGAGTTTTTGACCTGCTCCATTTCCGACCTGGGCCGGTTCACCCCTCCTTAGGCAACCTGGTGGCCCCCCGCTCCCGGGAGGTCACCATATTGATGCTGAACTTAGTGCGGACACCCGATCGGCATAGTGCACTACAGCCCAGAACTCCTGGACTCAAGCGATCCTCCTGTCTCAGCCTCCGGAGTAGCTGGGACTACAGGCGCACGCCACCACGTCCAGCTCTATTCCTTTTACAATAGTGCCAAAGAAGAAGAAATACCTGGGAATTTACCTAACAAAGGACGTGAAATATCTCTATAAAGAGAACTATAAAACTCTGAGAAAAGAAATAGCTGAAGACGTTAACAAATGGAAAAACATACCATGCTCATGGCTGGGAAAAATCGACATTACTAAAATGTCCATACTACCCAAAGCAATCTACAGATTTAATACAATCCCTATTAAAGCACCATTGTCACACTTTAAAGAGTTTGAAAAAATAGTGCTTCATTTTATATGGAATCAGGAAAAAACCTCGAATAGCCAATACATTATTCAGAAATAAAAACAAATTGGGGGTATCACGTTACCAGACTTCAGGCTATACTGTAAATCGATAGTGATCCTAACAGCATGGTACTGGCACAAAAACAGAGAGGTAGATGTATGGGATAGAATAGAGAACCAAGAGATGAACACATCATCATTAGATCTTTGATAAGCCTATCAAAAACATTCAGTGGGGGAAAGACTCCCTATTTAACAAATGGTGCTGGGTGAACCAGCTGGTGACTGAAGAAGACTGAAACTGGACCCCCCACCTTTCGCCATTAACAAAAATTGATTCTCATTGGATAAAATATTTAAACTTAAGACATGAAATTATAAAATACTAGAAGAGAGTGCAAGGAAAATACTTGAAGAAATTGGCCTAGGAGAATATTTTATGAGGAGGACCCCCCCCAGGCAATTGAAGCAACACCAAAAATACATTACTGGGGTCTGATCAAACTAAAAAGCTTCTGCACAGCCAAGAGCACAGTAAGTAAAGCAAACAGACAACCTTCAGAATGGGAGAAGATTTTTGCAGATTATGCTTCCAACAAAGGTCTGATAATTAGAATCCACAGAGAACTCAAACTAATCAATAAGAAAAGAACAAATAACCCCATTTCTATGTGGGCAAGAGACTTGAACAGAAACTTCTCTGACGAAGACAGGTGCATGGCCTACAAACACATGAAAAAAAGCTCATCATCCTTAATCATCAGAGAAATGAAAATCAAAACCACTGTGAGATGTCATCTAACTCCAGTTAAGATTAGCCCATATCACAAAATCCCAAAAGTACAGATGTTGGCGTGGATCCAGAGAGAAGGGAACACTTCTACACTGCTGGTGGGAATGTAAGACCTTTTCTAAAAGAAGTTTGGAGAATACTCAAGGAACTAAAAGTAGACCTATCATTCAATACTGCAATTAATTCCTCTACTAGGTTTATACCCAGATGATCAAAAATCATTTTACAACAAAGACATTTGCACCAGAATGTTTGTTGCAGTCCAATTCATAATATCCAAGACCTGGAAACAGCCCAAGTGCCCATCGACCCATGAATGGATTAACAAATTGTGAATATGTACACCATGGAATACTACGCAGCCATAAAAAAGATGAAGAGTCACATCTTTTATGTTTACTTGGATGGAGCTGGAACATAGTCTTCTTAGTAAAGTATTTCAAAAATGGAAGAAAAGTGTCCAATGTACTCAATACTACTATGAAATCAATATATAATCACCTACACATTCATACGAATGGTAAAACATAACTATAGTTCAGAAAGTAGAAGGGAAGAAGAGAGAGAGGAGAGGGGAGGAAAGGGGGGAAGCAGGAGGAGGGAAGGGATTTGGGGGGAACCTCACCTAATGTGCATGATGCAATGGTACAGTTCAAAACTATTAAGAAAAGAGTATACTTGTGATGGATATGTTAATCAGTTCAATGTAAGCATTTCACATTGAATATCAAATCAGTACCCTGAATCCCATAATGCATCAATGTACACGGTTATGATTTAATAAAAACAAAAGTAAAATATAAATAAATAGTGTCTTGAATCAAGTATAAAGTAAGGAATATGAAGATTTCATAATTTTTTGTGTAGTTGCAAACAAATTCTTTTCAAAGTTAGAAGAGGAAAGAATAAAATATGGAATCCTCTGCTCCCTGAAAATATCTTTTTAAAACCTACTTCTAGTGCTTGGAGTTAAGAGGCATCATTTTGTTATTGTTTAGAGAAAGCAAGCAGGCCAAGCAAGGTGGCTAATGCCTGTAATCCCAACACTTTGGGAGGCCAATGTGGGAGGATAGCTTGAGCCTAAGAGTTCAAGACCAGCCTGGATGATAGTGAGACCCTATCTCTACAAAAAAATTAAAAAATTATCCCGGTGTGGTGGCATGCACTTGTAGTCCCTGCTACTTGAAAGGCTCAGACAGGAAGATCATTTGAACCTAGGAGTTCAAGGCTGCAGTGAGATAGGATCATATCACTGCACTATAGCCCAGGAGACAGAGCGAGACCTTGTTAAAAAAAAAAAAGGCAACAAAATAGAAATATTACAGCAAATCTCTGGGGGAATTTGTCTTTATAATAAAAATATAGTAGAACCTCTGTACAATGACCACCCAATGGACTGTAACAAACTGGTCAACATATGGAGGTGGTCAACATAAGGAACTAGGCCTACTACACTGATAACATACATGTACATGTCTGGTCTATGCAAATTAGGTCAACTTAAGGAGGTGGTTGATATAGGGAGGTGGTCAACTATCGAGATTTACTATAGTTGATTTGGTTTTATCTCATGAACCTTTTGAAGTGTGTAATTTATCATTTTTTTTCCCTTCTAACTGCTATAGAATATTTGAGCCATGTAAATTTTCTCGACAACTATATGGGTGGGTGCCATGACTCAATGACTGCAATTCTATCACTTTGGGAGGCCAGAAGTTCAAGACCCGCCCGAGCAAGAACAAGACCTCATCTCTACAAAAAAATATAGAAATTAACTGGGCATTGTGGTACATCTGTAGTTCCAGTACTCGGAAAGATGTGGCAGGAGGCTTGCTTGAGCCCAGGAGTTGGAGGCTACCGTGAGCTATGATGATGCCACTGTTTTCTAGGCCAGGTGACAGAGTGAGAGTATAGACAACTATACTATTCATTTTTAATATCTTTATTTTCCTTCCTTTCCCCTCTTTCTTTTTCCCTACTAATTTAGGTTTATATGTTTGTGCTGCATTTAATTGCATCTTTGTAGGCCATATTAAATCATTTCTGAAAGAGTTTTAAATAAACAGATGAATAAAAAATAACAGTTAAATAAAAGGAGGGAAAGGATTTAATAACATTTCCAAAAGTAACACAAAAATTTCTTCAGGAGGATGAAATCATTTGGGAAATGTCTCCCATAAAAGCAAAATATTTCTAAGAAATATCTGGGGAACTTAAGGAACAATATTATTGCTGTTGTGATCTTTTAAAAACTGGTTCTTTTATTCTCATTAGACATGCAGGATTTATGGCTAGACTTGCATACCACATAGAAGGAGGCCTGCAGCAGTTTTCATGGGCTTTTATCCCACAAGGCCCTGGTGCTTCTTTCTTCAGGAAGCTAAATAGAGACTTCTGAGAACTCAGGTGATGATTTCCCAAAAGGAACAACTCTCTCTTAAGTCACACACACTGTAGTTTACTTCTAATATGGAAAATGATGAATAGTCTCTGAAGTTGAATATTCTTTGGAATCAAACACTTTCTTAAGCTCTTTTGAAATTTCTGATTTAGAAAAATTCAATCTAAAGAGAGAATACAAAATCCAGGGAAAAATAATTTGTTTCTTAAGTATATATAGGTCTGGATTGATATATAAAAGATAAGCCAGGCATGGTGCCTTATACCTGTAATCCCAGCATTTTGAGAGGCCGAAGGGTTGGGGAGGGGGGCAGAATCTTTCTTGAGGCCAGGAATAGAGACCAGCCTGGAAAATATAGCAAGACTCAATCTCTAAAAAGAATTTTTTTTGAAATTACCTGGGCATGGTAGTATGTGCCTGTGGTCATAGCTACTCAGGAGCTCCAGGCGAGAGGACTGCTTGAGCTCATGAGTATGATGCTGCAGTGAGCTATGATTGTACTATTGCACTCCAGTGTGGGTGACAGAGTAACCCTGTCTCTTAAAAAATAAAATAGGTTGATGATGCCACTGCACTCTACCCAGGGGCAATAGAGCAAGACTCTGTCTCAAAAAAATAAAAATAAAAATAAATAAAATAAAATAAAAACATAGTGACTGTATCAGTCAGGATTCCAACAGAAAAACAGAACCACTAGGAGATATACATAGATAGAGATACAGATATAATGAATTGGCTTATGTGGTTGTAGGGACTGGCAAGGCAAGTCTGAAATCTAAAGTCTTTACGGGAGCCAATCAGAAAGGGAAGGCTAGAGCTCTCAGGCACAAGCTAATGCTACTGTCCATAGGCAGAATTTCTTCTTCAGGAAAGTCTCAGTTCTGCTGTTATGGCCTTCAACTGATTGAATCAGGCCCACCAGCTTATCTAAAATAATCTTCCTTACTTAATTTATTATGAACTTGAATACATCTACAAAACACCTTCCCAGTGCCACCTATATTAGTGTTTAATTGAATAACTGGGGATTATAGCCTAGCCATGTTGACAAATACAACTGACCATTACAGTGATGTTTGGTGTTTCATTTTGTTTTTAACTTCCATCAGTGAATATTTTGTTCTTTACAAAAATAAATCACAAACTCAGACCAGTTTCCAAGAAGAGAGACTGTCAATACTATGGATCTATAGCATCAGCTTGAACACATATTTAGTCTGTGAAGGTCATTAACCATCTGGTAAAAGGAAACTACACTGATTATAACTCATCCATTGGGTGTATGCTATTGCCTGATTTTACTAAACTGTTTTTAGTTCACTGGTAAGAAAATTAGTTCTTCAATTCAATTGACGTTAACACCTGAGAAGGAAGGATTTCAAAGAACAGGTATGTATATCAATCATTTTCTCATGCTATAAATGTTTAATGGGTACTAGACTAGGTTAGTTGGCTATTTCTTTTTTTTTAGGTTGGTTATTTCTACTCTCCCTTGGAATAGAAATGCTAGATGTTTTGAAATACTCAAACCCACATGAGAGTAGAAAGCATTTTGTTTTGACGCATACATTATGTCCACTAATGATGTTCAGCAAGTTATTTCTTATTTGAGCCTGAGTTTCTTTACCTGTAAAATGTGAATAATGATTATTATCTTGAGGGTTTGGGGAGGATTAGATGAAAAAATATGATTTTTTGTTTGTTTGTTTTAGTCAATGAATATAGCCTTCACAAGTGAATTCTTGTGAGTTAAAAATTCTCTCCAATTTTTTTTTTTTTTTTGTAGCTTGTCTCTAACTAGTAGCACTATTTTGGATATCAATATGTAGCAAAGAATCAAGTGAGGTTTCCATTGTTCATTAATTTATTGCATTGACTATAAAGACTCTCTCACTGTAGGGTCCTTTGTATTTACTTATGTGTATATAAAAATCATTTTTACATGTTATCATTTCCTCTCATTTCTAAAACACCTCTTTGTTTAATTATAGAATTATTTTCACATTCTAGTCATCATAAATAATCTACTTCATTACTTAACTAATATTATTGAAAAAATTGGCATTTAAGCATAAATAAATACTGAACATTAGCTAGAGGTGTTAGTTTTGAACAGAATAGGGAAGAATTTTTTTTAAATCACAAAAAATTTAAAACCTAGGAAAAAAACACACGAGGAGATCAACATTATTATCCATTAAAAAATCCAATTTAGGGTGGCACCTGTGTCTCAGTGGGTAGGGTGCCACTCCAGCTACCAAAGGTGGTGGGTTCGAACCTGGCCCTGGCCAAACTGCTACAAAAAATAGCCGGGTGTCGTGGCAGGTGCCCAGCTACTCGGGAGGCTGAGGCAAGAGAGTTTGCCTAAGCCCAGGAATTGGTGGTTATTGTGAGCTGTGATGCCACGGCACTCTACTGAGGGCGATAAAGTGAGACTCTGTCTGTAAAAAAAAAAAAAAACAAATCCAATTTAATTATAACCGTTTAAAAAAATCCAGGTGGAAAATGGAGTAAAAATACATAAAAACTAATATATTGCTTTCATAAATACATATAAACAAATGTATAAAACAGACAGCTTAACAGTATATAAAAATAACAAAAAAAATTTTTTTTGAGACAGAGTCTCACTCTGTCATCCTCAGTAGAGTGCCGTGGCGTCACAGCTCACAGCAACCTCAAATTCTTGGGTTTAAGTGATTCCCTTGCCTCAGCCTCCCAAGTAGCTGGGACTACAGGCACCTGCCATAACGCCCGGCTATTTTTTTGTTGTAGTTGTCGTTGTTTAGCAGGCCCAGGCCAGGTCCGAACCCACCAGCCCAGTGTATGTGGCCGGTGCCCTAATCACTGAGCTACAGGGGCCAAGCCATAACAAAATATTTTAAGTTCTGAATAGGTCCCAATAAACATGAATTTTAAAAATTTATTTTATTTTTTGTTCTTTATGGAAAAAATGGCATAGCATTTGTGTAAAAAAATAGACATAAAAATATTACTAAAGCCACCAAAGTTCACTATGTAAACATTATTTAAAAGCAAAATATTTTTTAAAGCAAAAGATAAAATGTTATCATAGCATTTTGAGTTGAACTTTATCCCATAATAACATCTACTATAGGTGTTAGACAATAGAGGTAGACAAGTTGGGGAGAATCATTATTGTAATGCCAGGGAGAAAGTTTTTTTTTTTTTTTTTGAGACAGAGTCTCACTATGTCGCCCTTGGTAGAGTGCTATGGTGTCACAGCTCACAGCAACCTCAAACTCTTGGGCTTAAGCGATTCTCTTGCCTCAGCCTCCCGAGTAGGTGGGATTATAGGCACCCTCCACAATGCCTGGCTATTTTTTGTTGCAGTTGTCATTGTTGTTTAGCAGGCCTGGGCTGGGCTTGAACCTGCTAGCCTGGGTGTATGTGGCCGGCTCCCTACTCCCTGAGCTACGGGTGCCAAGCTAGGGAGAAAGATTTTTATGACAGCTCAGAGAGACAGATGATGGACAGACAATTCCATTTACTCTGAAATCTAAAGAAGCTTGTAGAAACAAAACATGAAAGCCTTTCTGTGCTCCCTAAGTAAGCATCAAAAATATCAAGCAAAATTATTGCAGTTTTAGACAAAAGTGAACCTCTTGATAACTTGTACTAGCTTGAACATTTATTTACACTGAGAATAGCATCATCATTTCTTTTGTACTCTGTCCTCAGCCTCCCAGAGTGCTATGATTACAGGCGTGAGCCACCATGTCTGGTCTTGGTCTCATATTATCATTTCAATAAGTGCATATAAAATTGCTGGTGTTTACAATTATTTTTATTTGAAAAAATTAGCAAATTTCCTAATTTATTTGAAAATGTTCTTGTGACTCATGGTGGTTTTGAACAAATGTTCAAATGTTCAAACTCATGAAGTTTTAAACAAATGTTAGGTATCACCAGATTTCATGAGTGTGGAATAATTTTGTACTGAGAAAAAGGGGAGCATTTTTTTTTTAAGTCTTTTGTACATAGATCATAAATACATTTATGCCATTTTCAATGTGTTGATTATTTGTACAAATTGGAGTGCTTACATCATACTAATCAACATAGCACATGTTAAATTCTTTTCAGTATTAGACTCATGTGATTTGGAGATGCACAAGTTGTTTTTCTTTTATTAATACTATTTTTAAGGCTGGGCACGGTAGCTCATGCCTGTAATCTCAACAGTCTGGAAGGCTGAGGCAGGTGGATTGCTTGAGCTCAAGAGTTGGAGACCATCTTGAGCAAAAATCAAGACCCAGTTTCTAAATAATACACACACACACACACACACACACACATACACGCACATATATATATGGTGGGGCATTATGGGGGGGTGCTTATAGTCCCAGCTACCTGGGAGGCTGAGGCAATAATATCACTTGAGGTCTAGTGTTTGAAGTTTCTGTGAGCTATGGCACTCTAGCAAGGGGTACAAAGTGGGACTCTGTCTTCAAAAAATTTTTTTAAATTTCTAATTACACAAATGCTACAGAGTTTTATTTTCCCTGAAAAAAACTGAAGATAAATCTAAGATCCTCTTTGATCCCCTATTCCCACTAGTAACTAACATTATCAGTTTGGTTTGTACCCTTCTAGAACATTTGTCTACGGATTTACATGTCTGTTACAGTGCATAGACAGATTATCTCATGTGGAAAGTAGATATTTTACTTGTCTAAGGAAAACGGGGCCTATTAATGATTTTTATCAAGTGGACTTTGTTGTGATGGGCAAGAAAGAGATTGGAAAGAAAGGATAAAAAGGAAGGGAGGTCTTGCCAAGAGTGATCATTTATTTCTCTAAATTTCTTTGGCCTTTTCTCATTTGGCCCTGGGCCCATTTTGGACAAGTCACACCACCATCCTGTTTGCACAATAGCACAAGCAGTTTAAATACATTGCATCCAGTTTCATCAGTGGCTCAACAAAGATGGATAAACAACTCCCTCTGCCTTCTGAATGTACAGTTCCATTTTATAAATAAAAAAGATGACAAATAGTTTTGGCTTTAAAGTACAAACTAAAGTCATTACTTCTGTCTTCAAATTCTTTCTGTATTCCAACTGAAATAGAAAAATCTTTGTTAATCATTTCACTAATTTATTGTAAAATATAAGGTAACTTTGTGTTTCAAAAAAAGATGACACAGACTCATTTCTCCTTACTCCTCCCTGCTAAATACAATAAAAATCCCTGAAAATAATTCAAAAGTCCATCATAAGGGGACTCTGGAAGGTGGAAAGGGGAAAGCAGACTAGCTTCAGGACTTGAGGAATGACCCTATAATGATCTCCCTGGCTTTTCTTCGGTATGTCCCACGCTGGGTACTGGAAAAGCCTGGAACCTAGAATCTCCAATCAGAGCGGATAAACAGAATAAAAGAAAAATCTGTTATTTGTGGCCAAAGGACCAAGAAAGGAATAAAACTCAGCCAGCATAAGAAAAACCTTTTGGACAGTACTGGCCATACCAAAACTGAACCCACGGTGTCAGCAGAGCACAGACTGAGTAGGGACTCTAGAGATGTCAGTCTCATTCAGTAACCGCAGGAGGCTAGGGGAAAACTCCTTCCTCCCCTCTGGGAGTACCAGACAAGGTTGAATGGGAATCCCAGTGGCACTAGGGAAGCACTTCCTCCCCCTGCTGGACAATAGCCAAGAGCTAGTGGGAGCCACAATCGCACCTGGCAGCCAGAGAAGTCGTTCTCAGCCCTGCTGGCAGCCATCAGTAGATACAGAAAGGAATCCAGACTGCTATTCCCGACCTAGCAGCAGCAGGTAGGTAGAGTTAGCACTGTCAGCCCCCGAAGGCCTAGTATCTCCCAGCCCCTGGTGGCACCAGATGGCCCAGGAAGGCACTTTCTGTCCCCTCTCACTGGCACTATCAGAGGGAGTAACTAAGTGGGGACTCAAATCTTTGGAATCCCACCAAAAGGTCAACAGCTGAAGAAGAACTTTCCTCTCTCACCAGTGGCCTCAGCGTAGAGCTGGGGAGGGGGTGCTCTGGATATCTGCTTACCCCCCACCCCCGACATACAGGCTTCTGCAGAGGATGCAGACAGGTGCTCCCCCCTCCATGCTGTTGCCTTGCCAGTGGAGACTGAGTGAGGAGTCTGGACTTACACCTTTGTCTGTCAGTGGCAGCTGGTGCCCCTCACCCTCCCAATTAAGAGTGCAGGAGGGATCTCAGAGAGGAGGGAGCTGAAGAAAGGCATTCCTTAAATCTGCATAGGAAGTCCTGGAAAGGCACCTGTCTGACCCAAACACAAAACTAAATCAATAGGCCTACAGGCATGAGAACTGAACCACATACAGTGTAGCATACCACTCAGGTTTTCAAGGTGGCCTTCAGAGTAGCACACAAACAAAGCAGACCAGAATAGCACTGCAAGGGTGCTAAAAACTAAATTGTCATTGGAACCACAGCCCACAAAAGTAGGCCAGGAAAACCCAAAAATATCCACCCCAAAACACATCACAACCAACTTCTGAAAACTAAAGATGAAGAAAAAAAATCTTGAAAGCAGCTAAAGAGAAAAACATGTATTACCGATAAAGGAACACTGATTCAAGTGATAGTGGATTTTTCATCTGAAACCATAAAAGCTGGAAGGAAGTGGAACATTTTTTAAATGATGAAAGAACTGTCAACTCTGAACTCCAAGTTCAGTGAGAATATCCTTCAAAAATTAAGGGGAAATAAAGACATTCTCAGATGATAAAATTTATAAAATCTTCACTAACAAATTTATCATTAATGAATGGGTAAAGGAAATTCTCCAAATAAAAAGGAGATATGAGAAGGAGGCCTGAAACTTTGGAAAGGAAGGAAAACAATGAAATTTGTAAAAATAAGGATAAATATAATAGACTATCCTTTTCCTCATGAATTTTTTCAATCATGTTGGATTGTCAAAGCAAAATTTGAAACACCACCTGATGTTAGGTTCACTATATGCAGAGGAAATAAGAAAATTATATTTAAAAATTGGGAATGTAAAGGGACTTAAATGAAAATAAGATTTCCAGGGAGGAAGGAGGGAGATCAGTAAGCTCTCATCTAATGGGCACAATGTAAGGGTATATGGCACACCTCCTAGGTGAGGGGCTCAACTACAACTTGAACTTTACCTAATAAATGTAAACTAATTATTTGTACCCTCAGATTAATCTGAAATTTTAAAAAAGGAAAATAATACTTTACTAGAAGTAGTAAAATGTTGATAACTATAGACTGTAATAAGTTACATATATGTATATTTTATTTTAGTTATTTATTTATTTTGAGACAGAGTCTCACTCTGTCGCCCTGGGTAGAGTGCGGTGGCGTTCACAGCTCACAGCAACCTCCAACTCTTGGGCTTAAGCAATGCTCTTGCCTCAGCCTCCCAAGTAGCTGAGACTACAAGCGCCTGCGACAATGCCCAACTATTTTTTGGTTGTAGTTGTTATTGTTGTTTGGCAGGCCTGGGCTGGATTTGAACCCACCAGCTCTGGTGTATGTGGCTGGAGCCCTAGCCGCTGAGCTACAGGCACCGAGCCTATATATATATATTTTTATATATATATATTTATATTTTAATACCTAGAACAAATACCTAGAATATATATATATATATATATTTATATTTATATTTTAATACCTAGAACAAATATTTAGAAAACTATTAAAAGTGATATATTAAAAAACACTGTAAGTCAAATGTAATTCTAAAAAGTATTCAAATAAGGCAAGAAAAGGAAAAGGGAGGAGTAAGAAATAGAGGGAACAGACAAAAAGCAAATAATAAATCCTTAGACTTAAGCCTGAAGACATCAGCAATTATGTTCAAGTTAAATGATCTAAATCAGGGGTGGCGAACAAGTTTGACACAAAGAGCCAAAATTTTAAACTGTGAGAGTCAGAGAGCCACACCATGCAGTGACCTGCCAAAACAGACAAACACTCACACAAAAGCATATAATTTTAACAATAATATATTAAACAC
>CAUYPK010140190.1:0-12637 GCA_963574355.1 Loris lydekkerianus | reverse complement strand
GTTATAATGTGATTTTTGGTCTTCTGGGTATATACCTAGTAGAGGAATTATAGGATTGAAAGGCAGATCTATTTTTACACCTCTAAGTGTTCTCCAAACATCTTTCCAAAACGAATGTATTAATTTGCATTCCCACCAGCAGTGTAGAAGTGTTCCCTTTTCTCCACATCCACATCTCTGGTCTTGGGATTTTGTGATATGGGCTAATCTTACTGGGAGCTGGAACATATTCTTCTTAGTAAAAGTATCTCAAGAATGGAAGAAAAAATATCCAATGTTCTCAGCCCTACATTGGGTGGGCAGAGGGAGGGTGATTGATGGGATTACACCTATAGTGCATCTTACAAGGGTACATGTGAAACTTAGTAAATGTAGAATGTAAATGTTTTAACACAATAACTAAGAAAATGCCAGGAAGGCTATGTTAACCAGTGTGATGAAAATGTGCCAAACGGTCTATAAAACCAGCGTATGGGTGCCCCATGATCGCATTAATGTACACAGCTATGATTTAATTAAAAAAAAATTTATAAACTAGCAAAAAAAAAAAAAGAAAAAGAAAAGAAAACAATGCCATGTACAATAGCATCAACAGGAATAAACTAAGGATAAGTTAAACGAAGGAAGTGCTAGTCTTACATACTGAAAAGTACATATCATTGTAAGAAATTATAGAAGGCCTAAATGAATAAAAAGACATCATCCAGGGTGGTGCCTGTGACTCAATGGAGTAGGGTGCCGGCCCCATATGCCAGAGGTGGCGGGTTCAAACCCAGCCCGGCCAAAAACTGCAAAAAAACAAACAAACAAACAAACAAAAAACCAAAAGAAAGACATCAGCCATATATGTTCATGAATTAATATTAAGATGATAATTCTTTCCAAATTGACCTAAAGATTAAATGCTATCCCTATCAAAATCCCAGCTTCCCATTTTGCAGAAATTACAAGCTCATCCTAAAATTTATGTGGAAATGCAAAAGAATGTTTAAAACAATCTTAAACAAACAAACAAAAAAAACCCACAGTAAGAAGACTTATACTTCCTGATTTCAAAACTTACTGTAAACTTACAGTAATCAAGATTTTGTGATACTGACATAAAGATAGACATTTAGATCAACTGAATGGAATTTTGAAAGTCCAGATACAAACACATACATTTATGATTTATTTTCAACAAATATATCATTAGATTTCAATGGGGGAAAGACCAGTCTTTTCTATAAATAGTGCTGGGACAATTATATATCCATGTGAAAAGAATACAATTGAGTCACTACCTCACACCATACACAATTAACACAAAGTAAATCAAAGATCTAAATTTAAGAGCTGAAACTATAAAATCCTTAAAAATCTTAGCCAAAAAAAAAGAGTAATTCTACTTCATCAACGTTAAAAACTTTTGTGCATCCAAGGACAATATGAAAAAGGTAAAACGACAACTCACAGAATGAAGGAAAATATTTGAAAATCACATATGATAAGGGTCTACTATCTAGAATCTAGGAAGAACTCTTATAACTCAACAATAAAAAAGACAAAAACTCAGTTAAAAAAATAAGGAAATGATTTGACAGAAATTTCTCAAAAAAATTTACAAATGGTCAACAAGCACATCAAAAGATATTCAACATTTTTGGTCATGAGAGAAAAGTAAATAAAAAACCACAATAGATAATACTTCACACCCAGTCGGATGGCTATAACCATTGCCAATAAGTATTGGAAAGGTCAGAGAGAAATTCGAACCCTTGTACGTTGCTAGTGTGAATGTAAAATGGTGCAGTCACTTGGGAAACCAGTTTGGCAGTTCCTCAAAAGGTTAAACAGAGTTACCATATTATCCAGAAAATACACTCTTAGCTATATACCCAGAAAATTTAAAATACGTCTTCACACAAAAACCTGCATATAAATGTTCATAGCACCACTCTTAGTAGTAAGTAAAAAGTGGAAACAACCCAAATGATCATCAACTAATAATAGATAATCAGATGTGGTACATCCATACGATGAAATATTATTCAGCCATAAGAGGAAATGAAGTACACATGCTACAGCATAAATGATCCCTGAAAATATTATGCTAAATGGAAGAAGCCAGACACACACGCAAAACTGTATACTGTATGTTTCCCTTTGTGTGAAATGTTCAGAAGAGGCAAATGCATAGAGACAGGAAGTACCTTGGTGTTTGGCAAGGACTGAGGATGGAGGGTAACTCCTAATGGGCACAGGGCTTCTTTTCCATACGATGGAAATGTTCTGGGAAGTAGATAGTGGTGATGATGAACAACCTTTGAAAATGCTCTTCATTATTGAATTGTACTCACTCTTTAAAGGAGCAAATTCTAGGGTAATACAAATTTTATCTCAAGAAAAATCAATGAAAAGTAAATGTAATAAAGAAATAAATCCTTGAAATGATCTAATGGCATGGAGTGTGAAAGCCGGCATGCTGCAGGGATTCTCCAGTGGTTTTGTGCTGTTTTGCTTTGTCTTAGCTTTGGAGTCCTTCCTCCAAACAAACTTCGTTCTGTACTCCCACTTGAAGAAGGCTGAAAAGCAGTGGCAGAGGAGGGCGGCGGGCTGACATCCTCCCTGTTGGCGTTCTCCTCCTCAGGCAGCAGGGAGGCCTAGATCTCTGGGGTATAAAGTCTGAAATACAAGGGCATGCATGGGAGCCAAGGAGACCAAAAGCTCAAGATTGAATCCTGGGTCTGCAACTTTCATGACTGGAATTTTGGCAGGTTGCTGAAGCTCTCTCTCTGAACTGTTTTCTCACAGTGCTATTGTGAGGGGTAAGTGAGATAATGTGTGTGAAGACCTTGGCAGCATAGTAAGGGCTCTGCCACACACCCTGCCTATACTTTCACCAGGTGTTTCCAGAAACGTTTTAAGAATTTTCTCTTTCTTTGTCTTTTCTTTCTTTTATTTATTTATTTATTTATTTTGAGACCAAGTCCCTCCGTCACCCTGGGTAGAATGCTATGGCATCACAGCTCACAGCTCAAATTCCTGGGCTCAAGCAATCCTCTTTCCTCAGCCTCCAGAGTAGCTGGGACTACAGGCACCCACCACAATGCCTGGCTAGTTTTTTCTATTTTTACTAGAGACGGGGTCTCATTCTTGCTCAGGCTGTTCTCCGACTCTTGAGCTCAAGCAATCCACTTGCCTTGGCCTCCCAGAGTGCTCAGATTACAGGCATGAGCCACTGCACCTAGCCAGCATTTTTTTTTTCTTTTTTTTTCTTAGAGACAGTCTCACTCTGTTGCCCTCAGCGGAGTGCTGTGGCATCACGGCTCGCAGCAACCTCCAGCTCTTGGGCTTAGGTGATTCTCTTGGCTCAGCCTCCCGAGTAGCTGGGAGTATAGGCACCTGCCACAACACCCGGTTATTATTATTTTTTTGGTTTGGCCAAGGCCAGGTTTGAACCCGCCACCCTCGGTATATGGGGCCGGTGACCTACCCACTGAGCCACAGGTGTCACCTGTGGCCAGCATTTTCTTAATGTGTCAGAGCAGACTTGCTTCTTCAGAACAGATGGAGCAAGTCAGTGGTCAAGATGCTAAGCAACTTCATGGTTCTTCACAACTTTTTGTTCTGGGAGAAATTCTCATCTCACCATCTACAGAGGAAAAGAGTACTTCAGTAAGTAAGCAAGTTCAAGAGCATGTCCAGGACTATAAACATACAGAGGTCTGCTCTACTCCTCAGAAGGAGTACAGATGCTCCTTCTCTTGGGAACCTCGGCCTTTCTCCTAGGAGCTAGGAATAGTTAGAAAAGTGAAGGAGGCAGCCACCCCAGCTAGTGTACTTCCCTGTCTGGTCCTAAGACAAGACCACCTCCCTTTATAGCTTAGTTTTGGTTTCTTTCAAAACTATCAAAAAGCTGATGTTTTTGATGAAAGCAGCGTGATTAACATCAGCTTTTTGATAGTATTTTTATCTTTGCTTGTGGGTTTTTATGAGTGAGTCACCAACTATCTCCACTTTGGCAAGTCCAAGCACCACTTTTTGTCATATTACTTGATCTCAAGGTAGTAGGAGATACAGTTAATCACGCTTCTCTCATTGAACACATCGTTGTACTCTCGCCCCTGCGACATCACATTCCTGAGATTTCCTTCCTGGTTCTTCCTCATCCATCTCTTCTCCTCACACTCTCTGACCGACCCCTGTGAACGGAATGCTGGGTGCTGGACTCAATTTATCCCTTTTCTGGTTTTACTTTCTCCCTAGGTGATCTCATAGTGTTTCTTGGCTTTAAATGCTTTCCAAATGCTCTTGAGTTTTATATCTTCAGCCCTGACCTTTTCTCCTTTATTTCAGACTCGTACTTGGATTTCCAGCAGGTCTCCCAAAGTCCTATGTCCAAGTGGTATTCTGATCTGCTTTAATAAGTGATGGAGAAATTAGAGTCCCACTCTCCTAAAAACTGAGGTTTAGGCCACAGTCTGAGCAGGTGCTTAGGAAAAGCACAGGCCACAAAGTGCCCATGGACCAGGCTTTCTGCAAAGGGATTTGAAAATTCCATATTTAAAGGCAATGGTGGCTCAGCGCCTGTAGCTCAGTGCTTAGGGGCTGGCCACATGCACCGGGGCTGGTGGGTTCAAGCCCATCCAGGGCCTGCTGAATAACAATGACAACAACAACAACAACAAAATAGCTGGGCATTGTGGAGGGCACCTGTAGTCCCAGCTGCTTGGGAGGCTGAGGCAAGAGAATCACTTATGCCCCGGAGTTTGAGGTTGCTTTGAGCTGTGGCTCCATGGCACTCTACTGAAGGTGACGTAGAAAGACTCTGTCTCAAAAAAAAAATAAATAAATAAATAAAATAAAATAAAGGCAAAGGTATGCAGAAGGAAATGGGGAAGGGGGAGGTTGTGAGCAGTGAGGCAAGTGGTTGCGTTCCTGTGAAGCTCTGCTTAGCACTCAGTAAATATACATTTTACATAAGACAGATGGACAGTCAAGATAAAGAGAGTAGAGGGAAACAGTCAATTTTGCAGTCTTCTAAGGGTGGGTAGAAGAGGGATTGATCTTCCTTCTGTGACCTGCATCTGTGTCAATAAACTTGTGATCAACACTCAGGAGTTTATTTAGGCTACATCCTAAAGTTGTAATTAACATGCACTTGTTTTATAGGGGGCTATATATTTTGAAAGGTTTTTAGGACTGAAAGAAATCAGAAATATTTTACTTTAAAATTCATTTCTTTGACATATTTTGAGATGGCTGCCTGCAGAAATAATGCTACAAAGCTCCCTTGGGAGTGGGGTGCAGGGGGAGAAGTTTGCATCTGCAGAGAATCTCCACTAAATGAAGTCAGATCTTTGGTCTTACAATCTAGTAAAGATTTATTGAGAGTTTGACCCCTTTAAAGGTCTGGAAAGAAACATCTACTATCTATTCTTCTTGAGGGCTGTCACTGTGAGGCTTACCTACATAAGAAGACCATCTTTGCTAGCCAGATTCTCTTTCTCCCTCCCATAACCTGTTCACCAAAAACCTACTTTGTCATTATCCAAATTCTTCCATTTCTTATAAAAAGAGGAGTGGAGTTTGGGGAGAAGGTGGAGCACTTGCATGGCTCCACTCCCAAGCTCAGTTTTCCCTTTGGCATAATGAATTTTTGGGTCCTGAGATTTTTGTTTTTGCTTCACACCTGTTGCCTTCCAAAACCCCTCTCCTCTTCCTGTACCCCTAGGCATCCCCATGTGAACTGGCGTTTGCCTAACTTATTGTCTTATTGCCAGTGTTCCCCTCATCACTGTGCTTCAACAGGATACTCATTTCTTTTGGGTTCTTAGACACACCAAGTTTATCCCTGACCCAGGGCCCCTGCCCTGGCTGCTCTCTCTTCCAGGAAGGTTCTTCCTTCTGATTTCAGACGTCATTCAGACATCTGAATGTCACCTCTTTAGAAAGCCGTTCTCTCATCACCACGTCTAAAGTTGCCCTTAGCCCCCAAGAGCTCTCTTTATCCTGTTTTATTTTATTCATAACATAATTTATTATCTGTCTCTCCAGTGGCATAGAATCTCTATTAGAATAGGGAGCCTATCTTGTTAATGCTTATCACCGGAGTAACTTTGAGCAGTTCCTGGCACATAATAAATGCTCAAATTAATACTTAATGTTTGCATAGAAATAAAGTTTGGAAGAATCTATGGCAAAGGGTTAATAGTGGTTATCTCTAATTTGAGGAGTAACAGGGGTGATAAGTTATGAATTCATATTCACTTTCTACAAAGATATGTTTCAGTTGGTCTTAAATTATTTGAAATTAAATGTATTACTTTAATAACTAGAAATTTAAAAATGCATTTTATTTACAAAAAATAGTAGATAACATTACAAAAAAATAGTAGATAATATTTACAAAAAATAGTAGAATAAGTTATCTTCACCTGGAAGATGAATGTGTATGGAACTCTCTCTTTCTTGAGGATGTTAGGTAAGTAACATGTTACTGTACATTGTAAAATATCTACGATTTTGTAAAAGCATTTCATGAAGTGACAGAAATGTTTCACTCAGTTCTCTTTCTTCTGAACTTGGTCATCATATCTCTGGTAAATCATTTAAATTCATCCTTCATCAAAAGGTCAAAATATTAAATCGGTTGTGTGATGAATAACTTACACTTGTTTTTCTTCAAATGATTTTTTTACACCTTTATTAGATATGTCTTTCTTGAAAAGGTTTATTTGTCCTATTTATACACATACCCAACTCGTAATATTAGCTGTTGTCCCCAGGTCCGAATGTTAAGTCAACATGTGTTAGAAAGACTGCCAACTTATCAAGTATTGCAGACCTCTGATTGTTTTGGAACCTCTTCTGATACCTGTGGACTTAGTTCAAGGCCAGTTAATAGCACTTTTATTTTTGCTAATAAGATGAACAAATGGCTAATTGTTTGCTTTGGTCACCTAAGTTCAAGTTAGTGGATCAGGGTTGTATATATATATGGAAGTCTAGCTGGAGTCCCTGGTGAGTGACATCCTTATTCTAATAAGAGACTGTCCTCCTCAGAAGTTTTGCACCAGATTTGCAAAATGATGACGATGTCTCTGATCTGGGGGATTGTTTTGGCAGTGTGCTGTTGTTTATGGCTGGTTCTTGGAATAAGAAGAAGGTAAAGAAAGTTGTATCTTTAAATTGCCTTTTAGTTCATTCATTTAGAGTTCTTTTACCTTCATTATGTATGATGCAGTAGGTTTGGTTTTCTATATTTATGCACATTAGCATTCTCTACCTTAATTTTTTAATTTAAATTTAAATTTTAAAAAGGATATATTTTTGACAAAATATAGAATGTCAGCTTCCCCTTTTAGTGTTGACATATATAAATGGTAATGTAGAAATGTTTACACTTGTTATATATAACTGACAAATTTCATAAGATCTCTGTGTGTGTAATGTAATGTAATTAGTAATGATACAAGTAACAAGTAGAAATCTGCAATGGAAAGGGTTTCCTTCTATCCCCTAAACTACATTGATACTCTGACTAAATAAACGTTCTCTTTCAGCTCATTCTCAGCCTAATGAGAATGAGCTCATGAGAATGTCTCAGCTGGACAAGAGCATGAAGCCTAAATTGAATTTGTCATCATTCTTTTCATATTAATGTTAACCAACCATGGTGAATTTGGAAACTTTGATAATTGTATGTGACCTTGATTTGATTTATTTACAGTTGGTTCAAGAATACAAGAAATACAAATACAGTCACATCCAGAGCCATGGTTTACTTAACTTCTGGTTGGCTCAGACAGTATTTGGATGGGAGGGCATGTGGCTACTCCCTGCTAAGTCAACCTCAAAGAGCCAGAACAACCCCCAGCAGATCCTCAGCTACGTAGATTGCTAGGTGTTGTTTACCTTCTGCAAGTCACTTTGTCTTTTAAGGTATTTTAATTTAGGCCAGGTAGTTTGTAATTTTGACTAAACTACTTATCTTCAGACTCAGAAAATAAAAATAATTTCTTGATGCACTATTATTTATATTTTCTAATAAGGATATTTTAAAATAACATGAAAGAGTAATGAATTATTTTGATCCTGCCAGGGTCACTCCACTTCATTTTATACTAAGCTAATTTCTCAAATGAGATTCTCCTTTTCTTCAGCTATCATTATGAAATAACATCTTTCAACTTTTAGGTATTTGAGAATTTCAATTCTGCATTCTTTTCTATTATTTGGGGCCCCATACCTTTAAAGAGAACAATCAAATGAAATATTTGAGATACTCAGACAAATGATGCTTAGAAAAAAATATATACATTACAATGTAATTTTGTTTATACACTGACAGCAAGACGTTCGCCTCGTAGATCCTTATACTCCCATCTTTGGGAAAAGTGACTAGGATATAGTACGTAAGTGCTTGTTGAATGTATGTATACATGGATGGGTGGGTGGACGGATTGAGTGCTCATTTTCACCAACACATCACAGTACTAGGTCAACATAAAGCATTTTGAAGTAGAAGAGCAGACCTGTGTCCACAAAAAAAGTATTTATAAACTGCAGAGTTTTAAGTTTGAAGTTCCTAGTAAAAATTTGAAAACCCGATGTGACTGAAAAACCAAATATGCAATTTTGCCTATATATCATACACTTGTCTCTTCCAGGCGAGAGGGTGAACCACCTCTAGAGAATGGAAGGATCCCGTACCTGGGCTGTGCTCTGCGATTTGGTGCCAATCCTCTTGAGTTCCTCAGAGCAAATCAAAGAAGACATGGTCATGTTTTTACCTGCAGACTAATGGGAAAATACGTCCACTTCATCACAAATCCCTTGTCATACCATAAGGTGTTGTGCCATGGAAAATACTTTGATTGGAAAAAATTTCATTTCACTACTTCTGCGAAGGTAACCAGCTTTGCATTTATGCAGTGCTCTGTTTGTTTCCTGCCTTTGTATATACCAGTCTACTTAGTAATTTAGATGTACTCAGATTTAAAGATAGAGGTGTTATAGAGAATTATCCTTATGTGGAGATTCTTAGGAACATAAATAAATTACACATGGCCTCTTTGTACTAATCATTAAAAAAAACAAAATAGTTACACATTCCTCTTTTGTTAACCAGCTAATGAGGGTGAAATAAAAATTAAATGCTTTACTGAGCCAGATGGCAACGTATGAAAAAGATAGATATAATTTCATCACATCCAAAGTCCATACAGCACTCACAGTGCATGAGGGAGGAAAATTTAATGTTCAACGATTGTTTTTTACCACACTCAGTTTACACAAGTGCCTGCTCTATGGTGTTAAGGAACTGGCCAGATATGGGAGCATTATTTGGCTGTAACCAAGAATCTTTACCATGGAGAGAAAAAAACAACACTTATTAAGTTTCTGCAAATAAATACTAGACACGGTCTTTGCTACTAAGCTTAAAGTTTGGTTAAAATATATCTACAAAGAATATAAAAGAGAACTGATGACTTAAAACAATGTCAATTAGCTGAAGTGCAGGTAGTGTGCAAAAACGTGCAATAGCATAAGAGATAAAAATTAGACACTTGGAGTGGTTCAGGGCAGTTTCACTGAAAAAGTGGAATTTAAACTTAGCCTTAAAAGAAAGGTCTGATTTGGCCATTCATTTGTGAAGTGTTAAGAAATTGTATGTGGACCACACCTAAGGGGCATCTTACACGGGCACATGTGAAACTTACTAAATGTAGAATATAAATGTCTTAACACAATGACTAATAATGCCAGGAAGGCTATGTTAACCAGTGTGATGAAAATATGTCAAATGGTCTATAAAACCAGTGCATGGTGCCCCATGATTGCATTAATAATAAATAAATTAAAAAAAGAAAAGAAATTGTATGTGGGAAGGCCGATTTCCCTTTCTTGGCAAGGAGGGAGTCAGGAAAGTATCTAGTGTGCTTTCCAGTCATTTACTGGTCTGAGGTCAGGTTCAACTTCTTTTTTCCACACTTTTTATTTGCTGTCAGGCGTTCGGGCACAGAAGCATTGACCCCAGCGATGGTAATACCACTGAGAACATAAACGACACTTTTGTCAAAACCCTGCAAGGCCATGCCCTGAATTCCCTCACAGAATCCATGATGGAAAACCTCCAACTTACGATGAGGCCTCCAGGCCTCCCTAAGTCAGAGGCCACGGCCTGGGCCACAGAAGGGATGTATGCCTTCTGCTACCGAGTGATGTTTGAAGCCGGGTATTTGACGCTCTTCGGCCGAGATCTTACAAGACAAGACTCCAGAGCACACATGCTAAATAATCTGGACAATTTCAAGCAATTTGACAAAGTGTTTCCGGCCCTGGTGGCTGGCCTCCCCATTCACCTGTTCCAGGTGGCGCACAAGGCCCGGGAGCAGCTGGCCCACGGCCTGAAGCACCAGCACCTGCAGCAGCGCGACCGCCTCTCGGAGCTGGTCAGCCTGCGCATGAGCCTGAACGACACCCTGTCCACCTTCGATGACCTGGAGAAGGCCAAGACGCACCTGGCCGTCCTCTGGGCGTCGCAAGCGAACACCATTCCAGCGACTTTCTGGAGCTTATTTCAAATGATTAGGTGACTAGCAACCTTCTCTCCCTTCCTTTCTTTCTTTCTTTCTTTCTTTCTTTCTTTCTTTCTTTCTTTCTTTCTTTCTTTCTTTCTTTCTTTCTTTCTTTCTTTCTTTCTGTAGAAAGAAAGAACACAACCATTTTAACTTACAAGAATAAGTGCTACAGAAAGCACTTACTTGATCAAGAATGTAGCACTTATTCTTGTAAGAGTTTAACGTGTATGAACCATTCATCCTCACAAAAACATCAGTACCTGTGACTGGCGAGCATGCTTTGCAGAAACAAAGACAGTGTCAGAGAAAGGGACGTCCCCTGAGCCTCAGAGCTCCTTGTGCTGGCACCAGGTCAGTTCCAGCCACCTGGCCCAGAGCTCTTGCTCTTAACCCCACAGTGTCCCAGTGACACCGACAGAGGCCTGCGAATGCGCTCTTCACAATCACAGCAATAGACTGAATGTTTATGACTTAGTGGCCACCATCAGGGCAGTGCCCTCATCTTACTACCTAGTGCATTCACAGTTTGCTTTTTTGGTCAGTAATTGTTGTCTTACTATTTATTTGACTAATTATAATAGCTAGGAATCAATTGTAATCTATGATTATTGGTAAGAGATTTAGCTATGTTTTGCCTTTTGTTGTATGTAACGAAACAAATGTATACAACATATATTTTACATAGCGTAATTTCTTTCCAAAGTGTTAGTCTTTGGAAATTTGAAATTAAAATGGTTTATTGGATTATTCTAATTAAATTGGATGTTGAGTATCATGTAAACATATAATTGCTATCCCATAGGATTGGGAATGCCAAATTTCCATCCCTGGCTGATGATTTTATATAAAAAATATATTAAACTTTAATTTCACATATAAAATCCATTATTATTTTGCCACAAATGTTAAATATCTTCCAGAATTATTACTTGAGAAAGTTCCTCCATACTAAATGCATATACATTTATTTACGGGAAGGGTATATGCATACCATTTAATACCATATAGATAATCATAATCGTATTTTAAAATAGTCATGCAAGGACTTATCAGTCAAACATGTCTGAGACTCAATTTTTTATAACATAGATTCCCCCTAACCATGGCACTGATGCTCTAATAAAGTTCCGTGCACTCATATGAAGAAGCCCTCCTTTTACAATTCAAAATTACAATAAAAATGGAAAGGCTATTGTTCTACCTGAAATCATGAAATCACAAACTTTAAGAGTGAATTTGAAATTTCATCAGTCAATACTTCATAATTGTTATCTTAGATGAAATTTTCGTTCTACTTTGTTTACGTAAGACTACTTTGTCCAAATCTTATTTGAATAATTTATTTATAAAAGTCTGGCTAAAGTTTCCCTGCTGTGTAGCAAAGCCCTTATATAAGGCAACACTGTCCAAGGACCTAGGCCAATTACAAATGAAGTAAAAGCAAATGGGAACATTCCTTTTCCTCCACCTTAAAAAAAGGAAGAAAGGGACTATGTGTGTGTGCAGATCTTAGGATATGGGAAAAATTTATTTTCTGTATGTTCTTTCTTTTCTTTTAACTTTCAATAGGAACCCCGAAGCAATGAAAGCAGCTACTGAAGAAGTGAACAGAACCTTAGAGAATGCTGGTCAAAAAATCAGCCTTGAAGGCAAGCCTATTTGTTTGAATCAAATGCAACTGAATGACCTGCCAGTACTAGGTGGGTGTGCCTGCTGTGTGCTACCACCAACAGTAACAGTCAATATTCTATATTATGTACTTACCTTAGTTCTAGGCATTGCGCTAAGTATTTCATAGGTATTGCCTCATTGAATCCTCACAATCATCCTATGACTTAAGACCATTACTATTTCTATATACCAAGTGAGGAAACTGACAGCCCTGGGGACTGAATGGTGAAATCAACGATAGTGTTAATGTGAGATTCTTTTTTTTTTTCCTTTTTTTTTTTTTTTATTATAGATAAAAATATGCACCATAGATGTGGCCCAACCCATCACCCTCCCTCCACCCAAACCTCCCCCCTCCCTTCCCCTTCCTTGGTCCTTTCCTCATAGTCTTGTGGTAT
>CAUYPK010140187.1:0-62351 GCA_963574355.1 Loris lydekkerianus | reverse complement strand
TTAGAACGATTGAACACACGTGACCATTTGCCAGTTTTCCATTGTTTTTGTCCTCCTCTTGGGGTCCAGAAGTCTCTTGCTGACTCCCTGTATCCTCACAGGGATGATTATAGGCAGATCCCACCAGCCAGAGATGCCTGGAGTCCTATCTCCCCAGACTCACAAGGAAGCTGTTACTTGGCCACCATCTTGCTCTCTCCCATATGACTGAAACTTTCAATAATAGTTTTAGGAAGAACAAAGATATTTTGGTGCCATTCGCCGGGCATGGTGGCTGATGCCTATAATCCTAGCACTTTGGGAGGCAGAGGCAGGGGGATTGCTTCAGCTCAGTAGTTTGAGACCAGCCTGACCAAGAGTTGAGACCCCAGCTGTACTAAAAATAAAAAAAATTAAGTGGATGTGGTGGTGTTCCCTCATAGTCCCAGCAACTGTGGACGCTGAGGCAAGAGGATTGCTTGAGCTCCAGAGTTTGAGGTTGCTGTGAACTATGACACCATGGCACTCTAGCCTGGCTGACAGAATGAGACTCTATCTCAAAAAAAATTTTTTTTGGTGCCATTAGTATGTAACACAAAAAGTATTTTAAAAATATTATTTCAGGTCAAGCATGGTAGCTCACACCTATAATCTCAGTATGGTAAGAGGCTGAGGGGGGAGGATTTCTTGAGTATGGGAATTTGAGACCAGTCTGGGCAACAAAGTGTGACTCCAATTTCTACCAAAAAAATGATTTCATCCACATGAAATTTCCTTTTTTAAGATTTTAAAAAATAATGTACACAATATATCAATTTGGTGATACATGTGTATAAATTATAAACAATATGATACAACTAGCTAATATAAAGAATTAGGTTTATGTTCAGAAATGTTTAACTATCAGGGGAAGCCATTCAAAGTTGGGACTTGCTGGGCTGCACAGTAAAAACCACAATCCTCTGCATGGCACAAGGGGACCCTTCAGATACAGTCACGTTTGTCACTCTGTTCTCCAGCCACCTGGCATTTTTTGCAGTCCCTCTGACATGGTGTCCCCTTCTCTCAGACTTTGTGACCTCACGTAGACTTTGCCTCTCTATTGCCTTCTACTGAAGTGCCTTCTCCAGCTTAGCTCCTGTTCATCTTTGAAAATCCAGTTGTTAAGTCCCCTTCTTTCTGAAATCTTCCATGACAATTAGAGATGTAAACTTGCTTCCTGCCTTGTGATGCTTCTACCTTTAATGTCCTTCCAAAATTGTTACATGATATTTATTTTCACATCTGTCCTCACTTCTAGATTTTAGCTACTTGAGGACCGTGTTCCTGGCTTTTCTGTATGAATTTGTAACACTTAATGTTGATACTAAATATAAGTGTTTACTGTATTGATTTGTATTTAATTACAGAGCACATTCTAGATGATCTATTTCCACTAAAATTAGCTGAAGAACACAGCTAAGCTGAACTCACTGCCCATCAGATTTTTCCCTCTGTGCCCCAACAATCAAGAGATGTCAATATAAAAACATATTATGCTGTTTCTCTCTTCTTTGATAAAGGTTTCTGGAGCCAAAGCAAAGGCAATTGAAAAGATCGATGACATTCTTGAATTGTACCTGGGAATTCGAGATCCTATGTTAGGTAAGATTATACTACTTTAAAAAGTCATATATCTCTTACTTTGATGGAATTTAAAGATTACTTATGACTTGTTTGCACTTATAAGCAATTCTATGCTTTTGAAGATAAAAAGTATTTGAGGAGAGATGAAAAGAATAATGAATGTGAAGATAATGAAGAATAAAAGAGACCCGGCCCTTATCACTCACTAGCTATGAGGTCTTAGTTCCATGTCAACTTTAACAAATTTTGGTTGGTTCTGAAACTATAAATTATGAATAATAATATCTCTTTTAGTCTTGTTTCATGAATTTAAAAATATATATGAAAAGAATTTTATAAATACTACATCTGGAAAGGATTATTATTATTTGATATGTCTAATTTATACTTACTAAATTGTATTATGATATTAAAACTGTGTACCATTTAACAGGGCTGCTGAAACCCTTTCAAACAATGAATCAGAAATATGAAGAAAAAGGATACACTTGGCATATGACTGATGGGGAGCATTTGAACAAGTGAATTTCTGTGTATTATGTCATCATTAGGATGCCACGGTCATGATTTATCCATGAATACTCTATTGGTTACAAATGACAATAACTAAAACCAAAATGAAACAACTTTGCACCCCATTCCAACAGGTTTAAGGAAAAAGGAGAAATGTATTGATTCTTCCAACTGATAAGTTCTGGCATAGATCTTGCTGTGGAGAATGGTTGGATCCAGAGCTCTTGTGCTGTCAGCAGATGCGTTTTCTCTTCTCTCAATTCTGGCTTCATTTTAGGCCCCTGTGGTCACCCTGGTCACTCAGGCCCTCCCTCATAGAACCAGGCTGACTGCCATGGCCCCAAGAGGGAGAGCCTCTTTCAAGTCATTCTAACCAAATGCCCAGTATTGCCTCTGATTTTTCTGGTTGTCTGAAGTAAGCCAGCCATTGAGGCCAGGAGGATGGTTGGGTCTGGGTTAAACACCTTTCCTCTGCGGCAGAGAGTAAGGCTGAAATACAAGGGTCAAGAGTGTGGAAGGCCTGTCCCTTCCCACACAGAAGCAAGACATTCATTCCCTTAGGAAGGGCAGTGGGGTGCTGGGTGGGGAAAGGGTAAATGTGTACCTAGGGAGGGGTTTGTGGCTGCATCCGTTTGTGGGTGTGTGTTTGAATTGGGTACTTAATATATTTTTTAAAGTCAAGGACTTGACTATTTTGTTTACCTGCCACTAGGTAGAATATGAGAAACTCAATAATGCTTCTCTTTTCTATTTCCACACCTCTTCCACTTTCCTTGTGGAAATTGTCAAAATACAAGAGTAGGCCTAGGGCGATGGCTCACACTTGTAATCCTAGCACTCTGGGAGACCAAGGCGGGAGGATTGGTTGAGGTCAGAAGTTCTAGACCAGGTTGAGCAAAACGAGACCCCTTCTCTACTAAAAGTAGAAAAATTAGCTGGGCAACCACTTAGGAGGTTGAGGTAGGAGTATCACATAAGCCCATGAGTTTAAGGTTGCAGTGAGGTAGGCTAATGTCATGGTACTGCAGCCCAGATGACAGAGCGAGACTCTCTCTCAACAACAAAAAGACATGATAAAAACATTTTATTTGAAAATCTTAATTGACTTTTATTTGCTATTCTGGAATTAGGCAAATAGAATGTGTGTTCTGGTGAGCTGAGCAGAGGGGGTTGGCTTTATAGGCAGAAAAGAAAGAGAGAAAGCAAAGAGTGGGTTGGCCATTTCAAGGTTACTTTCCTTATAGTGGTTAAAGTAGAGGGGCTTCCGTATGCCAGTTAAAACTGGACTGATTGAGGATTTGGTTGTGATTTCTCTATCTTCTGGTTTCCTAGGTCAGATAAACAACTTAGTTTTGTTTGGTGAGTGGAACTTCAGCATGAGTCCCTCCACTTTGGTTTGGTCTGTTGGGTCTAGTGCAGGGGCTCTGTCCTAAACAGTGGTCTCCTATACATTTGACTTAGCAGAATCTGTTCTTATTTTTTTTGTACCTGCTTGAAATTTAAAACTTTTCTACCTAATGCACAGATGATGCCTGTAACTGAAAACATTTGTACTGTGTTTCTCGCTCCTTGGAGAAAAATAAAAAATTTGCATGCAATAAATTTTTCCTCCATGCAAACAAGAAATTAAAGCTGAAAGCCAGTGTGCTATTATTTCTCTCTTTAGTTCTTTTTCATTGGGAAAAATATCAGGATTTGTGTAAATGACATGGCCTGTGATGGTTGTGCAAATCCATATGCCAATGAGGGTCAATGGGATTTAGAAATGGGAGCGCTCTTAAACTTTACTTAACTAGGTAGTATTTATTGGCAACATAATACTTTTCTATTCAGTTGAGAAGTTTTCAAGTAGTATAACTATGAATGTTTTAAGATTCAGGTTGCTGGATCTTGAAGTCAAATTTAGGAGAATCACAACTTTCAAAGGTGGGAACTTTATACAGTCCTAAACTTCAGAAGTTAGGTTGGGTACAGGCCTTATAGTTCCTTCAGCATAAATTGAGAATAGTTAATAGTTAAATAAATTAGCTTGCCCTTTTGTTATTAAAAATATCCAAGTATTCAGGTTAGAGTGTTGGACATTAGTACAAATAATTGTAAATGAATCAAGAAACAATTCTTTTAATTGTTCCTTTTCTTTTATTTCTTTTCTCTTTTTTTCTCCTTTTTTCGTCTTTTCTTTGTAGAAAGTCTTGATTTGTCACCCTACTAGAGTGCAGTGGCATCATCATAGCTCACTGCGACCTCAAACCCCTTGGCTCAAGCAATTCTCCTACCTTAGCCTTGAGAGTAGCTGGGACTTCAGGTGTGCACCACCATACTTATTTTTTGTAGAGACAGGATTTTGCTCTTACTCAGCCTGATCTTGAACTCCTGGTCTCAAGCAATCATCCTGCCTCAGCCTCTCAGAGTGCTAGATTATAGGTGTGAGCCACTGTGCTGATTCAACAATTCTTTAAAAATCAATTTTCTTTTATTCTGAAATTCAAGACACAGAATAATTCTCAAAAATTCCTTGTAAATTAACTGGCGATTCCTCTGTAAGGATAATTAATCATCTATAGTAAATTCCTCCAACTGACATAAAAAGCCATTATCATTACACATGATTAGCTGTGTGATCAATTACCTGGGGAGGTAAAATGTAAAGAAAGTAATTATTTGAAGAATGTTAACCATTGTTAAATTAGGAATTTATTTCATTATTCAGCTCTGATTAAGATGAGATATAAATCACAAATATGGTACTGATTTAACATACAAATAAATATATCTGCTTGTATGTATTTCTAGTATCTCTTAGCTTTCAGAAATGTTTATTCTTAATGTGAATTACATTGAAATCACATTATTCTGTACTTATTAATATAATCCTATATATAAAAAGTAATATAATGGCTGGGTACAGTGGCTCCCACCTGTAATCTTAGCAATCTGGGAGCCTGAAGTGGGTGGACTGCTTGAGCTCAGGAGTTTGAGACCAGCCCTGAGAAAGAGTGAGACACCATCTCTAGTAAAAATAGAAAAACTAGCCAGGCATTGTGGCAGGTGCCTGTAGTCTCAGCTACTTGAGAATCTGAGGCAGGAGCATTGCTTGAGCCCAAAAGTTTGAGGTTACTATGAGCTATGATGATGCCATGGGACTCAACCCAGGGCAACTGAATAAGACTCTGTCTCAAAAAAAAAAAAAAAAAAAAAAGTAATGTACCAATACAATGATTTAAAACATTATCCTAAAAAAGGATTATGTGACATATTATTATTATTATTATTATACAAACAAGAGAAATCCACTTCTCAAGGTTCTATGAGCTGGGAAGTCCAATGTCAAGGCACCAGAGTCTAGCGTGTGATTAGGATGCTCTTCTTACTGTGTCCTTACTTGGCAGAAGGCAGAAAAGCTAAAAGAGAATGAACCTACTCCTTTAAGCCCTTTTATTAAAAAAAGTTTTTTTTCAGTTGTGCATAAATATAAATATGCATATATGTTTTTTATTTATATAAAGTTAAGGGTTGCAAATGCAGTTTCATTACATGGATATTTGCATAGTGGTGAAAACTGGGCTTTTAGTGTGGCCATTTCCCAAATAGTTTATATTTTACCCCCTAAATAATTTCTCCTGCCCCCCCTTAAGATAATGGCCTCCAGTTCCAACCATGTTACTGAAAAAGACATGATTTCTTTCTTTTTGTATTCAATGGGGGTGTGTGTGTTTGCAACACACACTAATCATCAGTTGATGGACAGTTTGGTTGATTCTAGGTCTTAGCTGTTGTGGATAGTGGTGCAGTAAAGATACCAGTGCAGGTGTCTTTTGATATGATGATTTCTTTTCCTTTGGGTAGATATCCAGTAGTGGAGTTGATGGATCACAAATGGATCTCCTAACTGGATCTCCTACCCCATCCCTTGTATTAGCTCATTGATTGCCTTCATATTAGAATTGAGTATATTGGATTTTTGCCTCTCCATTCTTGTGATGATTTATTAAGAAAATGTGTTCCTTTTCTTGTTGGGTCTTTTCCTGGTTTTGGGATCAGGGTGATGTTTGCTTCATAGAACGTGTTGGGTAGTCTTCCTTCTTTTTCTACCTTTTGGAATAGGTTAAGTAATATAGGTACTAATTCCTCTTTAAAGGTTTGGTAGAATTCTGATGTGAAACCATCTGGTCCTGGGCTTTTCTTTTTAGGGAGGTTTTGTATGGCTGATGCTATTTCAGAACTTGATATAGGCCTGTTCAACATTTCCACCTGATTCTGGCTAAGTCTTGGAAGGTGACGTGCTTCCAAGTATCGGTCAATTTTCTTCATATTTTCATATTTCTGAGAATAAAGTTTCTTGTAATATTCATTAAGGATTTTTTTGATTTCTGAGGAGTCTTTTGTTATTTCATCTTTGTCATTTCTGCTTGATGAGATTAGAGATTTTACTCCTTTTTTCTGATTAGGTTGGCCAAAGGTTTATCTATTTTATTAACCTTTTCAAAAAACCAGCTTTTTGATTTATTGATCTGTTGTATTATTCTTTTGTTTTCAATTTCATTTACACCATGGAATATTATGCAGCCTTAAAGAAAGATGGAGACTTCACCTCTTTTATGTTTACATGGATGGAGCTGGAAAATATTCTTCTTAGTAAAGTATCTCAAGAATGGAAGAAAAGGTACCCAATGTACTCAGCCCTACTATGAAACTAATTTAGGGCTTTCACATGAAAGCTATAACCCAGTTACAACCTAAGAATAGGGGGAAGGGGGAAAGAGAGGGGAGGGAGGGGGGATGTGGATAGAGGGAGGGGGATAGGTAGGATTACACCTGTGGTGCATCTTACAAGGGTATATGTGAAACTTAGTAAATGTAGAATGTAAATATCTTAGCACAATAACTAAAAAAAAAAAAAAACGCCAGAAGGCTATGTTAACCAGTGTGATGAAAATGTGTCAAACGGTCTATGACACTAGTGTATGATGTCCCATGATCATATCAATGTACACAGCTATGAATTAATAAAAAAAAAATAAATTAAAAAAATAAAAACCATTTATATTTATTCACATATTTGCTATTTCTGTCATGCTTCATCCTTTTGTGTAGGTTTAATTTTCTGTCTAAAGAATTTTCTTTATCATGTCTTGTAGCTAAGACTGCCAGTGATGAATTCTTTTGATTTTTATTTTCTCTTGTCTTTATTTTGTCTTTATTTTTGAAATGTGTTTTCAATGGATGTAGCATTTTAAGTTAACTCATAATTGTTGCATTGTTCCCTGTATGAAATGTGCCTTTTTCCCCTGGTTGGTATTAAGATTTTTCTCTTTATTTTTGGTTTTCAACAACTTGAATATCAAGTAACTAACTGTGCTTTTCTTTGTGTTTCTCTTTCTTTGGACAGGTTGAGATTCTTAGATCAATGGTTTAGTATTTTCCATCAAATTTAGAATATTTTCACCCCTCGTTTCTTTAAATATTGTTTTCATTCTAATTGCTTTGTCTTCCTTTTCTAGGATGCCAATTACACACATTTTTAGACTGTTTGATATCATCTTTGGTCTCCAAAAATCTGTTACTTATTTTTTTTAGCTTTTTTCTTTTTTGGTAGTTGGTCTTGACCTATCTTTGTCTTCTGCAGTGTCCAATCCAGTATTAAACCCATCCAGTGAAATCTGTTTAAATTTTAGATAATTTTCCAATTCTTGTTATTTCCTTATAGTTCATTTTAATAGTTTCCATTCCTCTGTCGAAATTCCCTATCTCTTCACTGATTATTTTTATCTTCTCTTTGTTTCCTTGAACACATTTGTAATCCGTGTTTTAAAGTCTTATGTACTAATTTCGCCATCTATATTGCTTACCCCTGAGTGTGATACTATTACCTTTTTCATCTTGATTATGGGTCATATTTCTTGTCCTTTATGTATTTACTTTTTTGTTCATTGAGTTTTGGAAACTGTGGAGTCTGCATTGCTGAAAACTTAACTTATTCTCCCATCTTTTAAAGGGAATTGAGTTTAGTTTTTGCAGGCAGTTAATTTGCTGGGTGCTGAGGCTGATCTTAGTGACCTGTTTAGGCTTTGTCTTGGTAGGTAAGGAATAGCCCTTTCTCTGAAGCTAGACTAGTTCCACTCCAAAAATGATAATGAGGTTCTTCAACACACCCTCTTTTCTTTTCCTGGTCAGATACTTGCATGTCTGCTGGCCCTACGTAACTTCTGGAATCTCTCCCTCACAGAACCCACCTTCATCCCTGCCAGTGGCTGTTCTCTGCTAAGTTTCAGAGTCCTACCTTGTACACACACAGCTCAGTATTTGGCCAAAACTGAACGGGAAGCTTATGCAGACTTCTGGTGTTTCAGTGCAGCTTCTCCTGTTTTTCTGTCCCACAAATACCAGCTACATCAGCAGCTCCAAACTCCAGTCTCTGTTTTCTCTACCTGGTAAGACCACTGTCTCTGCTGATATTGTGAACGAGGGAGCTTGTCCAGAATGCTTCACTGATTTTAACCTTGGTTTCTGCATCTGGAAGGTGGGAGAAAAATGAGATCTTATGGAGGATTAAGTGAGACATTAAATACAAAGCATCTAATTCAGGGCTAAGCCAATGTTATTCTTCCAAATTCCTCCTTTCTTTTGCATCTTGGGTCTGATCATAACAACTTTAACTGCATGAACTGCATGTGTTTCTTTGCTAGGTTTTGGAGAGTTTGAATCAATGTTTAGAAAACCTAGACATGTTGTCTGTGTTGGCTCATCTATTGTCCAAATGAATGCTTTCACTGCTTAACTTTTCTCTTTGAAGGTTCCTAAGACCTCATCGCCACTTCTGCTGTCCAGCTGCCAGAAGTCAAAACTACAAAAAAAATAGAATCACTTTCCAAGATTGCTCCATGCCATCTGATTATGCCTCAGGCCCCCGGCAGTGGAACAGCAAGACATGCAACGAATCTCCATCAAGGGGACGATGATTTACAGGGACTTTCTGAGATCTTTCTGGCTTCCTAGATGAATTGGTTTCCTAAATCTACTGTCCTTTAGATGGACTGTCAATATTTCCAAAACTGTTTGCTATAATTTTATATATACATATATTTGTATATGTGTGTATATATGTATATAAATACACATATGTATGTATTGCATATACACATAAGTATACATACACACACACACACACACACACATACACATATATATATACATATATATATTTATGGCATCAACATTCACTTGGGATCTGTTATGTGCCAGACATTAGACTGAGTCTCTTCAATTCTTCACTCCTCTCCTGTGATATTTCCTTCTTTCTTTCTCTCTCTCTCTCTGAGACAGAGTCTCACTCTGTTGCACTGGGTAGAATGCCGTGGCATCATAGCTCACAACAAACTTAAACTCCTGGGCTTGAGAGATCCTCTTGCCTCAGCCTCCCAAGAAGCTGAAAGTACAGGTGCCCACCACAATGCCCAGCTAGTTTTCCTGTTTTTAGTACAGACGAGTCTCACTCTTGCTCAAGCTTATCTGGAACTCCTGAGCTCAAGCAGTCTACCTGCTGCAACCTCCCAGAGCGCTTAGGATTATAGGCGTGAGCCACCATGCCCCGCCTGTGAGGTTTTCTTTAGCTCCATTTATAGACAAGGAAAGTGAAACTCAGAAAACATCAGTTGTTCACCCAATGTCAGTCGCTGTTAAGTGGTAGAACCAGATCCAAACCCAGTTGTGTTTGTTTCAATCAGCCTCTGCCATGCCCTTGTAAAGACCTTGAACTTTCAAAGTCTCCATTATAGTGAAGACTATTCCAACCACATGCTATAATATTTTTTATTTTATTTAAAGCAGTTAGTTTCCATAGCCTCTTCCCCCTTTTCACCCTCTACATTCATTCTTTTATAGAACATTCAATACATGCAGCCTTTGAAAGGAAAAACGAACCTGAAAGCTCCAGTGAAATGAAATTGCTAAGGCTTCGTGGAAACTTAAGTAGCATTAGAAGCAATTACATTTGTGCAAATGCAGAAAGGCTTGTTGCTATTTCTGATTCCCCCACACCCCAGGGCAGTAAACTGGAAGAAAGGCTGTTAACTATTTCAGAGCACAGAGCTCTGGACAGCAAGACCTTAGCTTGATTTTTCTCCCCTCTTATTGCCAATGTAAAATGATGGCACATCCCTTCTTAAAAATAAAGCAATATGCACATATCTACTTATTAAAATAAATGAATGTTTGTATCTCAAAAGATGCTTTTATGTGTATGAGAACACGGTAATGTGGCAATTAAACACACACACTCACACACACACACACACACACACACACACACGCTACTCTCTCTAATAAAATGTAACCCGAAATTTTTACCTTTTGTTACAGCTTTCATTTCTTTCTTTCCCGTTTATTTTTCTTTTTATTTAATAAGGACTTCAAGTCAGTGCCATTTTTATAAACACATACAAGGTAGGGAGGAAAAGCTGATTAAAAAACAAGTAGGGTGAGATGAAGTTGAAAAATGTACGAAGATACAAACAATATCGCTTCATTAAAAAGTGAAACTTGCTCAAAAAAATTCATGGTCTAAGGGGAAGAAGGAAACAATTCTCCCCAACTAGGTTCTTAGGAAGTATTTTTTCATCAAATACCTTTTATCGCCTTACAAACCACCCCAAAATTTAAGGGCTTAAAATGAAAATTTAATTATTTTATCTATTTCAACAAAGGATGAAATCCTTTTACTTGTGGCGACATGGATGGAACTGGAGGACGTCGTGTTAAGTGAAATAAGCCAGGAGCAAAAATATAAACAATGCATGTTGTCACTCATATGTTGAGGCTGAAAAAAGTTGATATCGAAAAATTAAAAAGTAGAACAGAGGATGCTAGAGGTTGGGAAAGGAAGGGAGAAGGGAGGTAGAGAAGAAATGTGTTAAGGTATACAGACTTACTGCCAGATAGGAGGAGTAAGTTCAAGTGTTCTCTAGCACTGTGGGATGACTATAGTTAAAAATAATACGTAGTTTCAAACAGTTGAAGACAATGTTGAATGTTCCCAACACAAAGAAATGGCACCTATTTGAGATGATGGATGTACTAATTACCTTGCTATGATTACTATACCTTATACTATGTATCTAAAATACGTACCTCATGAATATGTACAATTATCACTTATCAAAGCATTTTTTAAAATGTTAATTTATTATTTCTGGCAATTCTGCAATCTGAGCCGGGCCCAGCCGTGCAGTTCTTCTGCTTCACATGGTATCTGCAGGGCCGGAATGTCGAAGGTAGATGTAAAAACTACACTGTGGCTAGAATGGCTGGAGCAGCTAGGGTCCACCTGGGCATTGCTGTCTCTCCCCATGTGGACTTTCTCAGGGTCCTGGGCTTTGTCACTTAATGGTGAGCTGGGGGTAAACAGAACTTCTCCAATGGTGTGACTTTGAAGACGCAGAAACTGCTAGTGCTGGTTTGGACTCAAAAGTTTTAGGAGATAATTTCCTCACATGTTATTGATTAAGGCAACTGACAAGGTTATCCCAGGTGTGAAGGGAGAAAAGCAGAGTCCACCACTTGGCAGAGGAGCAGCTCGCATGTGTTGATGGGGAGGAACTCAGGGCGACCATGTTCAGAGACTCTCCACCACACAGGAACTAGCAGTTTGCTTGATAGCTATTTCCAATATAAATTCTGAATAATGGAATAACCTATAGCAATGAAAATGAATACAGTTCCATGTGAAAACATGGATTGATCTTCTAAATGATAACAAAGGGACATAATAATGCTTAAGGTAGGGTTCATTTTGTGAAGTTTAAAACAATGTGAAAGTAAACTTTATTGGTGTTAATACATATGTAGATGTAAAATTATTGAGAAAGGCAGAAAAATAATCATAAAAGTCATATTAAGGGTCAGTTTCAGGTTGAAGGGAGGTGACTGTAATCAGGAAGTGACTTGAAGGGCTTCTGGGTGTTGACGATGTTGCTTTTTTTCCCCTTGACCTGGGGATAGTTGGATTCCTGTTTTATTTAATTGTTACCTTGATCATTTGTGTAAATTTGTATTTGTGTATGATATTTCTAGATTTTAAAAACTGTTAAAATTTTCCTTTAGACCAAGTTTAAATTTGGCATAGGTATATTTGATACCTGAAGTTTAAAACTGTGACTAGTGTAAGACTGTGTAGAAAGAGAAAAGTGGGATTTCAACTGCAGCCTGGCTTACAATCTCAGGTTCACTCAGAGGAATAATAACTATTGATTTTTCAACTGGTTATACATCCCAGGCTCTCACCAGATGCTTTAATGCATCATTGTACATAATATAAAGAAAAATCCAAGAAGTAGGTATTATGTCCATTTTCCAGAGAAAGATAACAATGGCTGGTTAGATGCAGCTCCAAGGTCACACAACATCTGAACCCAGTCTATCTGACTCTGAACTTTCTCCTTTAAGAAAAGCCCTTGGTACAGGGGTTCTGAACATCACTGAATTTCACTCATCTCCTTGCTCTAGCCAGTTAAATCCAGATTAGGCAGCACCGAGGTCTCCACCAGCACAAAAGCTCGATTGTTCATGCCCAGTTCTCACTGGGGAAGCGACAGTCACAGCCACCCGGGGGATTTGGCCAAGTGTCAGGCCCTGATGGAAGACTCGCCTCTTGGCTGCTTGCTGTTGACAAGCTAAGTGTCTGCCTTGGCTATGCCAGGATGTAATAAAGCCGCCCGGCACCCAGGATCTGCCGACGAAGAGAGTGCAAGGGCAGTGGAAAGAGGCAGCCTCCAAATTCCAGGAATCACATGGTGTTTATTCTGAGGCCAGGCTCCCATCACCCACTGCTCTGGAAGCTGCTGCTGCCTGGAAGGGCTCAGTCTGGAGAGACTCCAGATTAAATAATAGTGTATCATTGTAACTATATTGTTAAACTCTGAATGACAGTTACACGTACAAAATAAAATAAACATTCAGTATTGATCTAAAAAAACAGTGGAATAAGGAGCATGTCTCTGTTTTGGTTTTTATAAGCTACACCATTTCAAAGGGACAAGAGCAAAGTCTTCGAGGGCACTTATTGGGGTCTACTGAACCATGGCCTAATTAAATCTACTGAAGAAAAATAAGGGGGAGGGGTCTGTATTGTCTCTTGTGAGAAATTATTTAGCCTTATGATGGCACTTATTTTCATGGGTACTAGAAAAACACACGCTGAATACTATGTTGTCATTAGCAACTCCAAGAGGATGAGGGCACAGAGAGGGGACACTCTCAGTAATGACAATGCTCACATTGTCAAAACTTTTTCAAATGTATTAGTGTGTTCCAGCCTCCCAACTGCCCTACAGAGCAGTGAGGGGTCAGTTATCGTTTGCTGAGTTTTAAACATGAAATTAGGGGTTAAAGAGGCTCTTCTCTAAAACTTATATTTAGAGAGCAAATTATTTTTGCTCTTTTCACATTCAAAATCAAGGAAGAAATTCTTAGAAGTGAAGATTATACTGATACTAATACAAATGCTATTGATTCAAGATGAAGGAGAAAGGGAAGGAGGAGGAGGAAAGAGGAAAAAGAAAAGGAGGAGGAGGAGGAAGAAGAGAAGATGGCGAAATTGAGGAAGGAGAAGGGAAGGACAAAGAAAAAGCAAAAAAGACTGGAAAAGAAAGGAGAAGGAGGGAAAAGAGTAAGCAGACCAAGAAGGAAGGGAAAGTTGGGGGGGGGGGGGACGGAGGGAGGAATGGAAGACAAGGACAAAACAGAAAAAGAGAATAAATAGAAATGGTGTTTCTTGAGCACCTATTATGTGCAATAAATTGTGTGAGGTTCTTTCTTGCCTGCTCTTCCCTCAGAGAATTTATCCCTCCCTGGTCTCAGAAGAGGTTTGCTACATGATACAAGCTGAGCCAATCCAATTCTCTGCGCTGGGAATTTGAAATAGCCGACTTAGGTACTAACGGGGCTTTGCTAAGGCTTTAACTATGTAAAGCTGAGACTAGGACAGCCACGTCTGGGGAGAGTGAAAACACAGCAAACAATTCTCATTGGCAAAGAAAGAAAACAAAGGAAGAGACATTGGAAAAAGAGGAGCGATTCCTGAGTACCCAGAGGAAAGAGTGGTGAGAATACTAAGCCCTTGTAAAACTCAAATATACATGTCTACTTTGATCAACTTGAGGGCTTGCTAGACCCTTGAAACAAATCCCTTCCCAGCTCCATCAGAGTGGGTTTCTACCTCTAGGAGCAGATGACCAGGGCATCATCTCTGCCCCTTTCATCAGTTTAGCCAGATTTTACTACATGACAGAAAAAACACATCTGAAGCACAGGATGGATAAACTACTTGCTCAGCATTGCATCCTTAGCATTACAGACCCAGGGCAAGAATCGAGATCTCCTAGACCCTAAGCTCTTTTCCCGATAAAGGGGCTGAGGGCAAATACAGGACTGTTCAGGCTCTCGTTAATAGGTTATTCGACCACTCAATTCAGAAATTCTTTGGTTGCAAGTAAAAAAACAAAATCTCACTCAAGGTCATGTAAACATTTTTTTGAAGTAATTTATTTCTTACATGAACTTAAAAAGAACATTGGAAGAAAGAATTAGCTTTAGCCATGACTACATTCAGGCACTTAAACCCTGTTGTCAGAATCTATCATTATCCTTCCTTCAGCTCTTCCTCCTAGTTGGCTTCATTCTGAAATAGTCATTTTTCATTTTGTGCCATAAATGGCCACATATAAGCTCCACGCTTACATCTTCCTAGTTTATCAATCTTGGCTAGACAAAGAAAGCCACTTTACTTTGTATCCCAGCCGACCTCAGAGAACTGTCTCTTGATGGGGGGATTTCAGTCACGTGTCCATTCCTGATCCAATCACTGGTCAGGGGGGAAATGCTCTGATTGCCCAGAACTAAGTCCATTCTCAGGCCCAAAAGCTGTAATTAGCTGACATTTACTTTATAGGGTGAGACTAAGAGAAAAGTGATTAGTTCAAAGAAAACACTGGGTAGTTTTACCCAAAGAAAAGTGGATTTGAGTGAATAAAAGCAAGAGACACTCATTACACACTTGTTTAGTCAGTTCCTGTCATTGTAAAAGATTTTTATTTTTAGAATTCCCATTTGGGTCAGGGGGCTTGGTGGGGATTTTAGAAATTAGGCAACTATAGATGTTTTGAAATTAATGAGCTCATATTTCTCATTTTACAGTTGAGGAGTGACTTGCCTGAGGCACACATCTGTTGAGAAACAGAGGCAGGCTTGCTCCTGAGTTCCCTGCTGAACACCAGGCTGGTGGCGCACCCTGGAGCCTTCCATCCCAGGCCTGCTTTGACTAATCCTCAATTCAGCATCTGGCAAGTTCAAGATTTCTCACCATTTCCCATCAAGATTTCTGGCATTGCCTTGACCAAAAGGGATATTCTAGACTCTCTAACAAGATGATATCAGAAATCTAAATGCAAAACAGGCTCTCCCACATCCCCATTAGCCAATGATGAGTACATGCTACTCTACAAATCATTTTTTCACATTTATAGATATTTTAATGTCACACCCTGCCTTCTAAAAAGAAAGTTACATATCAATAAGGAAAGAGAGTGAGGTGATGTTGAAGCAATTGCTCTTTTGTACATACTAAGAAGAGAGGTCAACCAAATGTGTTACCAAGTGAGATCTTGAACTGTTTTCTGAAGAAATTCAAAAATTCATTAATCACCATTTGCTTTTAAACGGTGATTTGCATGCTAACATAGAGAGTGGTCTACTACTTAGAACAAGAGTCAATAAGGCCATGGTCCATGGGCCAAATTCAGATCACCACCTATTTCTGTTAATAAAGTTTTATTGAAACATAGCACACCCATATGTAAATGCAATCTGTGTCTGCTTATACACTGTGACAACAGAGCTGAGTTGCTGACACAGAGACATTATAGCCAGTGAATCCCAGAGTACTTACTCTCTGGCCCCTAACAAAAAAAGTTTGCTGACCTCTGGCTTAGAATACTAGATTTCCAGAGCTAAAAGAATTCTTTGAGTTTATTTCTTCTAGAAGTGTTCTAATACAAAGATGTTGTGTTTTTATAGGTGAATGTAGTATTTATAATCACTTTTAATTAGACCAGTTTTTAAATATGGGGATGTTGCATAAAATTTCATTTTTCCAGATTTTCAAAAATCTGGAGACATGAAACAATACATATTTAGCAGGCATTGGCAGTAATTGAGAAGTGGATCCTCATTTTGACAGGGGAGAGGTGATGTAATTTCCCACAGTTTCTATCTTTCTCTCTCTCTGTCTCCTTCTTGCCTCTTCATCATTGAAGCTAAGTACCAGTTGTCATGTACCCTCACTATTACACTCTCGAAGTTCCAAGAAATTCATCTACATTGATATCCCTGTAAAAAGAGGTAAAAAGTAAAATGTTGCCTTAAATTGCTTCATATTTTATGAAAAATGGTAAAGGGAACATTTTAACATGGAAATGAAGAATATTTTTCTGGATTAAAAGAGGTAAAAAGTAAAACGTTGCCTTAAATTGCGTCATATTTTATGAAAAATGGTAAAGGGAACATTTTAACATGGAAATGAAGAATATTTTTCTGGATTAAATAGGCAGCCCTATGCCCCTTTTCACTCATTATGCTTGAGGAATTGAAGTTTGTGACCCAATGTTCAAGTTCAATGTTCTCATTGTTAAGATGCGGAAGCTGAGGCTCAGAGAGGCAAGAGACTTTCTCAAGACTGCAGTGGCAGTCACAGACTACAAAGACTGGCACCCAGGCTTACTAACTCTTGGTTCCACTTGCTTGGGTATCTGGCACCACTGGCTATCATATAAAGGTTCTCTATCACATCAAAATGCATGCCACCTTTTTGTAGCAAATGTTTTTAACTTCCCTTTACTGTGCTAAAATGAAAATTATAGATAATAAAACTCAAACATATAATTTACAAGATCAATTAAGTTTGTAAACTTATCCTAGAAAAGGTGCTACATACCTTATTGCTGAATATCACTACAATCACTTCAAGGTACTCCCCTTGGGAAGCTATGCCCCAATGCCAGCACCTAGTCCACACCTTTAAAGCAATTTTGGAATTCTTTTTCTGAAAAGCCCATCAGAGCAGCCATTGTATGATGTCTGACAATTAAATTTGCAAACTTGCCACCTGCACTCATGTTGGCAGCACTGTACAAACAACTTGGTAAAGTCTCATAACCTTGGTATATCAGTGTTTCACAGCTGTATTCATGTCAACATGTGGTGTGTCTTGCTGAGTGGTATTTATTATTGTTGTGTGCTTTTGCATGTAGTACCATGTTGGCTCTGATGGCCATTCCAGAAAAAGAGTTTCAAAATTGCTTTGATGGGTGGACTAGGCACTGGCATGGGTACATACCTTTCTAAGGATAGTACCTTGAAGGTGATCATAATGATATTCAGCAATGGGATATGTAGCACTTTTTCTAGAATGATTTTGCAAACTTAATTGTCAGGCCTAATATACACTACTCCCCCCTCCCCCCCCGAATAACTGCAGTATAAATAAGAAGTAGGGCAAAGAGGAGACTTAGCAGATAACCCATGCTGCACCTTTATGTAGAACTGCCGTGAATGCAGCAGCTACTGACATCACCAGTTTGGGTGTGCTGTGCTGTGCCACACTCTGCTGGCCACTCAGAACCTATCAATGGCACTGTCATGAGTGCCATATTTTTCCACCTTGTCCTGAGCACAATCAATTCCAATTGTCCCTTGAATTACATGCTAGTGGCATTATATGCACAGAAAACCTAGGATACACCAAAATTGAGGGAAAAGGATACAAAACAGGGTAAAATTCTGGACTCAGATAATTACTAACAGTTTTTTTTAGGACACAGTGTGGGATTGTCCTGTTGGACATCTTGCACTGGGCACTTGCCTACTGAATACCAGTAGTTTCCCCAACCTACATCATTAAGGCATTTAAAGAATGTCCCCACAAGTTTCTGGCACTCCTTTTAATGGGTAATACTACTGTCATGGGAAACTGCTGTTTTAAATCTCCTCAAGCTTCATTCTAGACTATTTGGGTGAATCTGTATAGTTGGAGAGATACCCACCCTCCACCCCGGATTGTGGGATATTTTGAACCACTAGAAGCTATGCCTAGTGACCCCAATTCCCAGGGATTTTTCTCAGCCTGCTATTAAGGAGCATCCTGCAATGATAATTTAGGAATAGATTAAGGAGAAAATTCTGTGACGACCTGGGAATAATACTCCAAATGCCTACATACATACTCTCAAACATATGCAAATCTCCCACTAGAAACCAGAATGGGAACTACAGGACTGGCCCAAAATCCTTCAGCATGTAGGGGAAAGATGGCTCCTTAGGGCACACATCCAAGCCTGAGAATTAAGTAAGACAGATCAGACCAGCCCCTGCTCAGCTCCATAAGAGGAGAAAGCTAGGCCTGTGGATATTGTTATGCAAATGAGATGCACAAAAAGCCCCCAAACTCTGGGCACTCCCTTGAACAGTGGCTTAAGAGAGTCCTCCAAGATGTTTTTACCACATGTGCAAGAAATTAAAATTAGGCTGAAGCTCATCTGAAGGGCCACTCTGACATTGCCATATGGTGGGAGCAAGGCTGCTTTTTGGATTTAGCAAACATCTTCAAGTATTTTTCAAATGATTTAGCATCAGCAAGACCCAAACTGTATTTTTTTCTCTTCCAAGGACCTCTCCCCCTCTTCTTTTTAAACCCTAGGGTATTCTGAAGAGAATTCAAGCCACATGTTTCTGATTCATTTACCCTTAACTCATCAACATGTTGTTTTGCAAGTCATTTGATGTCTGAGAAGACTTTTTGAAATATATATTAAATGTATATACACACATTTACATTTATATGTATATGTACATATACATAATTACGTGTGTATGGATGTGTATGTGTGTGTACGTGTGTGAACAGTGCCAGTTTTGCAAATAGGTGAAAACAGAGGGTTTAGAATCATGTGCATATGAACATCTGTCTTGTTCATGCTAATGGTTCACATTGCAAACTCTCTCTCTCCAGAGAGACATCTACCAAGCACCTCTGCCTATTTTTAAATTGGGCTTTTTGTGTTCTTTCTTATCGAATTGTGGTTCTTTATATGTTTTGGATATTAACTTTCTACTGGATATATGGATTGCAAGTCTTTTCTCCCACTTTATAGGCTTTTTAATTGCCTTGTTTCGTTGGTTGTTCAGAATCTTTTTGTTTGATGGAGAAGATATATAAATGACCAGCAGGCACGTAAAAAGATGCTCCACATCACTAATCATCAGGAAAATGCAAAACAACCCTACAGTGATTTCCCTTCACTCCTGTTAAGATGGATATTGTAAAATGAAAAGAAAAAGATAACAAGCATTGTCAGGAATATGGAGAAGAGGGAAACTTTGTATGTTGATGATGAGAATGTAAATTGGTGCAGCCACTACAGAAAATACTGTGGAGGTTCCTAAAAACAATAAAAATTATAGCTACCATACCATCTGGAAATCCTATTTGGGGGTACGTATACAATAGAAATGAAATCAGTATTTCAGAGAGCTACCTACCTTATCATGTTTATTGCAGCATTATTTATGGGACTAGCCAAGATATGGAAGCAACCGAAATGTCCATCAGTGAATGAATGGATAAAGGAAATGTCACCCCACACATACACATGTATATATGCAGGGTCATCATGAAAGTTTTGAGACAGACTGTCTTATGGTCTATTATTTCACTTCAAGAAATACAGTTGACATCATCCTTTCTGATTCACCTGCGCAAGTTTCAACATGCTCAGCTTATTGATATTGTTGGGAGGGCTTCATTTGCTTCTGTCCATAAGAATTTTATGTTTCTTGATTTTTATGTATCTCCAGACTTTTGTAATGATCCATGTATATTTGTATATTTTATACTATATGTGCATCTATGTATATACATGTGTATATGTGCACACACACACAGTGAAATATCATTCATCCTTAATAAACAAGGGAATCCTACAATTTGCAGTGACATAGGTGAACATGGAAGACATGATGCTAAGTGAAATCAGTCAGACCCAGAAGGACAAATACTACTTTTGATCCCACTTTATGAGAAATCTAAAATAGCTGAATTCATAAGGGTGTGGGAAGGAGAAAAAGGAGAATTATTAGTCAAAGGGTACAAAGTTTTAGTTATGCAAAATATATAAGCCATAGAGATCTACTATATAGCACAATGCCTATAGTTAATGGTACTGTATTGTATACTTCAAAATTTGCAAAGAAGGTGATCTTATAACAAAACAATAAATAAAGAGAGAAGGAGCAAACTTTTGGAGGTGATGGATATGTTTGTAGTGATGGTTTCACAGGTCTAGCTTGATGGTTTCACAGGTCTATGTGACCTTAGTTCTAAGGTCACCAAGTTTTATATGTGGGGTATACACAGCTTTTTGTATACCAAAGAAATTTGAATGAAAAATATGTGCATGCTATGAAATCTCAAGAAATGCAAATTTATATGGTGTTGATCAAACAAACACAAGAAAAAATTACCAAACCCTTGAATAATACTCTATTTTTCCAAACATTTTGCCTCGAATTTTTAAGAAAAACTATATCTCGCATACCCCTAGTTTCTTACACCAAAGGTTCAGAAAATAATTGACTCATCTTTTAAACATTATAAGCATTATCTCAGGAAAAAGAAAAAGAAAAAATTTCTCTAGACAGATAAATATAGATATTGATGTACATGCATACACATACACATGTGTATATATACATATATATATATATATATACATATATATATATATAACATTTTTACATAAATAACTTCAGGGAAGTCTGTGTGGAAACTATGACTGCTTTGGGGTTCTTAATGTGTGAGTTATTTATTTTTTTCAGAATTGCCTATCTCTGCATCAGATTTAGCACATCTGGGACCTTTGGATGGCCATTTTTCCCTTTTGTAGCCTTGGCAGACATCACTAATTGATGTCTGATCTATTCTCTGACGAACCTGGACTAGACCTCAAATGACTTGTAAAGATAATTCTCCAGGCAGCTTTCACTAATGAGTCAGAGTTGGTCAACTCCTCAACAACATTAAGAAGTAACAATAGTTATTTCTATTTACAGTTAAGAAAATTGAGGCTTGAAGAGGTTAGCTCACTTACTCAAGGTCACACAGCTCTGGTAAATGGCAAATGTCAGATTTGAACCCAGCCCTGAAGACATGTTTATATTCAATGATACGTTTCAAACTTTCTTATCATCATCATCATTACCTAGCAACAAAACCCTTCTTATAAAACTTACAGAAAATATCAATATAGAAAAAGGATAAAATTGGCATTTTTACAACATAAGTTTTGGACACTTAAAATATTAATGAATATCAAATATAAAATCAGACACTGGGGAAACAAGTCTGTTGTAATGAACAAAAATAGGAAATCAGACATTATTTATGACATTTCAAATCTTGTACAAATTCTTCTAGTTCTTAGTTATCACAGTGTCAAGACCGTATGGTTTGAGAGACATTTGGTACCTGCAAATGGTAACATGATACAACAAGGACATGTTAGAATCTCAGAATTTTCTTCAATCCACCTGATCTAGATGTATGAAAAAAACAAACAAACAAAATTTATGTTTTAGGCTTGAATCCCTGAAATATCTAGTAGCTGTCAGAGAGACAACCACTCACAATAAAATGTTATCCCAACATAATATGGTCCACATTTGATTTTTATTATAGCCCAATAATTTAAGGCAAATCCTAGCTACAAGGGAATCTCTTCCCCTAACACACACACACACACACACACACACAAAGTAATTAAAAAAACCAGGATCAGATGAACTACTATGACTACTTTTACCCATTAGGATGTATCTAATAAAAATAGCATAAAGTTTAAACAACCACAGCATAAAAGTACAAACATTTAATTAACTTCTCTGTTATTAGCAGTAAATATAAATAAATATAACAGGATTCTTATCCTTAAAAAAAATCTAGGTCTGCTTTCTGTAGAGTGATTGAGCTTATATTAAACATTCTACCAAGTGTGGATGAATTTGATTTGACAAGAGGATGTCCAGGTGTTAAGATGGAGAAACAGAAAGAGAAGAAAATATTATTATAGCCTCTGAGGTGTCACAAGATCTGGCATTTCCAATTCAAATATACCTCTTATCCTTTGTCTCTCCTCCAACCCAGTTCAGAGCTTCACGCTGAAGACCTAACCCAACAGAGAGTCCAAGAGCACCATTTAGCCTCAAGCCTTTCCCTGGGCTGTTTTGCATGTTGACTGTCCTTTTGTAGATGTTAAAATCCAACCCATCTTTTCATCTGCTAAAAACCAGGTCAAATTCCTCATCCAGGTGAAGCTTTTCCCAATCCTCTACACCACAGTTAACACTTCGTTGAGTCTCTCCTTGGTAACACAATTGCAATGGACTGAAGGTGGTTTTATGAACCACCACCACCCCCCATTTCTATGTTGAAATCCTAACTTTAGAAATCCTAATTTTAGAAGGTAATTATGTCATGAAGATGAAGCCCTCACAAATGGGACTAGTGTCCTTATAAAAGGAGCCCTGGAGAGCTCCCTAACTAAGCTCTTCTGCTATGTCAGGTGACAGTGAGAAGATTTACCTTCACAAGACCTGAAATCTGATGGCACCTTGGTCTTTTAGACTTTTCAGCCCTGACAACTGTAAGAAAGACATTCCTATTGTTTATAAGCCATTCAGATTAGGGTATTTGGTTACAGCAGCCCAAAGAGACGAAGATAGTTCCCATAACTGCTGTTATTGCACATTACTCATTGCCGTAGGTGATCTAGTGACCATGTGTCAAATGCTGTGCTGAGTACTTTATATACATTATCTCATCTAATCCCTCCCCAAATCCATTGAGACTGTTCCCATCATCATCAGCTTTGTCATCTCCACTACCATTAACCTTGTTTTCTTCTCTTTTTTTCTCCTCCTCCTCATGTTCTTCCTTCTTCTCCACCGCCATTATTATTCTCACTTTGTAAGCAAGGAAACTGAGTCCAGAAAGGTCTAGTAACTTACTCAAGCTCACACACAAAGTAAGAATGAACCTGGCCTTGTGTCTTAGTCTATTGATGGGAACTACTGCCTATCAGCTTCTTTGTCAATCATTCCACCTTAGTGTCCCCCTGTCCACACTCAACGGCTAATGGTGCACCTGCCACCTCCCCTCTCAGCTTCTCAGGTATTCACAGATGGGTGATTTTATATTACTCACCCCTCAACCTCAGGTTTGGGCACTATGTCTTGCACACAGTAGGCTCTTGGTGAATAGTGACACATTTCAAAAATTACTTTTCATACTATTCAGCCTTTTAAAAGAAGGAAATCGTGTTATTTGTGACAACATGGATAAATCTGGAAGACATTACGTTAAGTGAAATAGGCCAGGCACAGAAAGACAAATACTTCAGGATCTCACTTATACTCAAAATCTAAAAAGGCTGAAGTCACACAAGTAGGAAGCAAAAGTGTGGTCATCAGGGGCTGGGGGGATGGGGAGATATGAATCAAAGGGATTTGGTTTGAAAAGATGGATAATTTTGGGAGATCTACTGCACAGCATGGTGACTACAGTTAATAACAATGTTTTGTATCTTTGAAAATTGCTTTAAAAAGTTAATTTTTTTTTAAATTGGGGAAACATGGGCATGCTTGAAAGCTCACAAGGTAGAAAGGGGACTATGACGAAAAGTCCCTCAACTCCCCCCAGCCACCAAGTTCTCTGCTTCTTTGAGACAGTGATTTTGGTTTCTTTTTATCCTTTTAGACATGTTTTATGCCCATACAAGGAAATATGTAAATGTATTCTTCTTCCTCCTTTTTTATTTCTATATGCATGACAGTGTACTGTAAATACTGTTCCATACCTTCATGTTAGCTATTGGTGTTATTGTTATTATTAGCTATTATTCACCCTATTGAAAGGGTGATTTAAAAAAAAAAAAAAAAACACAACCTGTTACCTTTCTTGGCCACAGTCAGCATACGAATTTATTGAAGTCTGACTCCAGTTATAAGAAAAAGAATAATCTTCACTTCCACCATCTCTGTATGTTCATTATTCCATCTCCCAATTTGACAGGAGTTCCTGTGGGGCAGGATTGGAATCTACTTTTCCCAGTGCCCTCCACCCCATCAAAATCCCCCAGCATCTGACGGAGCTGACCTCCGTTTCAGAGGGAGGGGCTGAGGACACAGGCTCTGACATTCTGAACTGGCCAGCTACAATAGCCGGCGACGTTTACATGTCTCAGCAGGTCAGGCAGAGGTCTGGGCAGGGGACAGTGAATTCAGGAGTATGAAACTTCCCAGAGGCTCTTGGTCAACACTCAGTGTCTTCTGGATCTCCATATGGAATTGTAGCTTCCACATTCTCTAATCTGTAAACTCTCCCAGGTTTTCTCTTTGACCAGCAATCTTGCTTCCACTTTCTGTTTTCATTATCAGAAGGTCTCTGAGCAAATCTGAGGCTGGTTGGAAGATGGGTTGGGAGGAGGGAAACACAAGGTGTCATCATTTTCTGCTTCTGGTGGAACATTCGCCTCTTTTTCTTCCCACGGTGGCTTGCCACAATCCTTAGAATTAACGGGGCTGAAAGGAAGGGTGGGGTAGGGGCAGCCAAGGCCTACAGCCTTCCCCAAACCGGGCAGCTGTTCTTCCACTACGAAGGCAAGCGTTTCCTTTGGCAGACTCTCGACCTGGGCTTCCCTCCCTCCCCTAAACCTCTTTTTTGTTTCTCTTCCAATTTTATACCTATGCCCTTAGTCTACCACCCAAGAGTCCTGGCATGGTACTTGCAGTCTCTGACTCACATTACATTTTTTCACACTCCCTCCGTCTCCAGAGTCCAGCAGCTTGCCCACACTAAAAACTGATTTTACCATCAGCCACCTACTCGAGGTTACATTTTCCGGCACAATTTCCTTCGAATAATCCCTCTCTCCCCCAAGCAATTCTCATGACTGGAGTTTACACCTCTTCTCTTCCCACCTCTGCTCTGGGGTCCCTCTCATCATAATTCCCTGTTTCCCTTCCTCCAGGATGATCCTACTTTCCAATGAGGATTTGCAATTTGTAATTGTTTGAGAGAGCTAGTGTCTAAGCTAGCAGCTTCTGCTGAGTGGGCTTTAGGGGCCCAGACATTTTTTTTAATATGAATTCAGATTGCTGGGACACTCCGCCATGGAAGGGTTTTATGTACTGTTGGCATAGACTTGCTTGCCAACAAAGCTTCAAGTTTATAGGTTTGGTAGAGTTACACACCTTGGAAGGATTTTTCAGTTATGTAATTATTGGAAGAAAAAGGTTGGTGTGAGGTCTGTGTGTGTATTTCCTGCTTCTTTGCTTTTCTTCTTTATGAAAAAAAAAATCTTAATACAAAGGAATGTGTGAAAGGCACAAATGTAAAAGCTCCAGGCCCTTTGGATAACTATGAAGGAGTAAAAGGCCAAAATATGTTCAGCACAATTGTCTCCATTCAAGTGCTAACAAGATGGAACAAGCCTTCCGAAGTCCCTGGGGAAGAATTTGTTGGATCATTCCTTCTCCTGAACTTCATAACACACATCCCCATCAGCATGAATTAATTGGTAAGTATATGTTTAATGAACGCCTTTCTTGCAAAAATAAAAGACCCATGAGGGTAAGGTGCTTACCCTGGTATTTAACCATGACATGCCAAGTCCAGTAGAGTAACCTACATGCAGTAGGAAATTGGCTAATGTCTGTTAATGAGTGAAGAAATCTGGATGCATAATTAGCCCCAGCATCTAGCATGCTTGGCATAGAGAAGGAGCCCAAAAGATATTTGCAAGACACCAATGAAAGACTCGGGCTTACTTTAGGTTAAATTGTTCATTTGTCTTTGGAGTTGGAAGGGGAGGGTTTGGATTGGACTTGGTGAGTGTCATGTTCTGGAAACTCTAAAGTCTGCTGTATTCCCTTGAAGAGGACAGATAGGGAAACAGATAGGTGATCACGGGGAGGTGGACCTTTGGTGTTAGCAGGCAATCAACTTGCTTGAATCTGGCATGCAAACTCTGTTTCTTCTCTGGTAAATAGCAGCTGAATTTAGCCTTTGCTAGCTTTCATGGAGTCCACCCCATATATGTGTAGTTCAGGGGTCAACTAGAGACTTGAAGAGAGTTTACACTCACATCTGGGGCTCTTCCTCCCCTCTGACCCTTTCCTTTCTGTACTGGTGCGGATTGGTGCCTACTCTCAGTCGAGAAGCACTCAAAACAAGAAGCTCACGGAGCGCAGTTCTTCCCTTACCAGTGTCAGCCGTCTTTTAGAATTCATCTGTCCTCAGGCACTCACTCTCCAGTGCCTTTAGGTGGTTATTCCTTTATATCTTATTCAGGGAAAATTGTTTTCTGCCAGAGAGTCTGACCGATTGATTTATCTATCAATCAATTACATATCTACCTATTCATCTATTTTCTATCATTAGCTATCACCTACCTACCTATTATCTATCTACCTGTATATCATCCATCTATCTATCCAGCTATCTATCTATCTATCTATCTATCTGGTTAGCATTCTTAGTTAAAACAACAAAACCAGGTGTAGCTGATTTAATCAGAATATGTATTAAATTAGTCTACGGCCATACCACCCTGAATGTGCCCAATCTTATCAGAATATGTATTAAATTAAATGTATTAAAATTGTGGTTCCTAACCTCTGGGCTGCAGACCTGTTCCGGTGCATGGCCTGGGCCACACAGCAGGAGGTGGGCAAGTGAGCCAGCAAAACTTCATCTGTATTTATAGCTGCTCCCCATCACTCACATCCCCGCCTGAGCTCCACCTACTGTCAGATAAGCGGCAGCATTAGATTCTCACAGGAGCGCGAACCCTACTGTAAAGTGCACATGTAAAGGGTCTAGGTTGTGTTCTCCTTTAGAGAGTCCAACACCTGATGATCTGAGGTGAAGATGTAATGCATTTGAATCATCCTGAAACTGTCTCCCCTCCCCACATGGACCATGGAAAAATTGTCTTCCATGAAACTGATCCTTGGTGCCCAGAAAGATACGGGGTGATTCACAGAATCTCCAGAAGGGTCATAGAGTCAAGCTTATAGCATAGACAACTCAAATAACACCCAAAGCACACTATGATGGCTGCCCCAGTAAAAACCACTATTCCTTTCTTGGCACCACCAAGCACACACTTTGCGCTTCTCACCCATGGCACTGGGAGACTGCTCAGTCTCCTTGAAATTTGGACACCTTTACCTCCACCATAACCAAATGATGAATTCTATGCAAGCCCACTTTTCTTGTGTTGTGAATATCTGACTGGTGGAGCTCAGGCTAAATATCTAACTGGAAGGGAGGTTGGAAAAATGAAACTAGCTTCCATCTTAGGGAGGTGGGGCTCATGATGAGAAATTCTTTTAACAGAGAAAAGTTTTTCAAAGTTTTTCAGGTGCAAGGTGGCAAAAAACAGAGAAAAAACACTATATTAACTATTCATCTGTTTATATATCATCTTACTATTATCCATTTATCCATTCATATATTTTTCATCTTTTGAGAACAGAAACTCTGCATTACTCATCAGCTAAGTCCCAAAATTTAGTCCAGATCCCCATAGTAGATAATTAACATGTGACTGAAATTCAGGAACCACTCGACTCACCAGTAGTTCCGTTCCTTTCAAATCCTGCTCTGTATCTTTTTATTTTTATTTTTAATTGACATATAATAATTCTACATGTTTATGGGGTCTCAGTACAATGTGATATTTTGATACTTACATATATTACATAATGATCAAATAAGAGTAATTTGCATATCCTGCATCTCAAATATTTATTATTTCTTTCTTTGTACCCATCGACCAACTTTTCTCTATTCCCCTTTACCCCTCCCCTTCCCAGTCTTTGGTAATCACTTTTCTATTTACTGCTTTTATGAGATAGACTTTTTTAGATCCCATGTATTAGTGAGGTCATGTGTTATTTGACTCTGTATCTGGCTTATTTCACGTACCATGATGCCCCCCAGGTTTCTCCCTGTGTCTGCAAACAACAGAATTTCATTCTTTTTATGGCTGAATAGTATTCCACTTTGTATATATACCACATTTCCATCCACCCATTGTTAGACACTTAAATTGATGCTGTACCTTGAGTATCATGAACAGTGCTACAATAAATATACTGTCCTATGTCTTGAACCCTCCCAACCACCACCTTTTCTGGGAACCTTCTTCAACTCTGGATTTTGTTACCACCTCCTCAGAATTCATCCTCCCCTTTTCTTTGCTTCTAAGAACTAATTTATATCACCATTCTAATATCAGTTACCTATCTTTTTTATTAGCTGTATGTATGTTTGTCTCTTATTAGAGTCTTATTTTGTCTTAACAATTATAAAAAGTTACATTTGCATAGCAATTTATAGCTCCAAATAGTTTGCACAAAATTTATATTTTACTTAATTCTCACCGTGACATTGTGAGGCAGGTTTAATTGTCATCTTTTTTATGGATCAAAACACTGTTTTCCAGAGAGGTAAAGTGAATTGTCAATGCCCTCAAAGGTGCATAATATCTCAAAGTAAGCATTAGGCTGCAGCGTTCAGCTTCGAGTCCTGAGCTTTTTCCTGTGACAACGTGGAGAGGCTAGGGTCTGCTGTTGTATCAGGTTAATCTAGAAATCTCTAAGGCTTAAGAGAAAAAAACTTTTTCCTTGTTGACCTAAGGAATATTCCCCCCTGTTTTCCCCAGGAATATTCTGATTTCAGCACTAGAAATACAGAGATACTCCCATAGTTCTCAGCAAACCAGAATGGTTGGTTACCCTTCTTATTCACTGATGATCCAAATCAAGCATCCCTTCTCAAATATGATCTCAGAGGCCATCTGGTCCAGAAGGAGTTAGTTAGAACAATTCACTGCAAATATCACCAATATTACAACATATTAATATTTTTAATACCGTGTTTCCCTGAAAATAAGACATCCTCTGAAAATAAGACCTACTTACAGGTTTCCTTCTGGGTGAAATATAAGGCATCCCCCCAAAATAAGGCCCCCCCTCCAGGCTCTGTCTCAGAATGAAAATTAATTTGCTGTAAACTGGTTGCTAGGGCCGCCCTGACTGGCGTCTAGCAACCAGTGACATTACCCAGAGTCCTAGCGTCACTGCTGTGTGGAGGCAGAGCCGAGGTCCAAGTGAGCAGTGAGCATGGGGTGGGAGAGAGGAGGAGACTTTCGCAGATGCATGTAGAAGAACAGGAGGATCAGAGCAGACAGGTCACGGTGAACAATAAATGTGTACTGTATTCTTCTTCATGGAAAAATAAGACATCCCCTGAAAATAAGACCTAGCACATCTTTGGGAGCAAAAATTAATATAAGACACTGTCTTATTTTCGGGGAAACAGGGTATTATTTTTATACTTTTTTCTATGCATATAGCAATCATTTTTTCCACAAAGTATCACAATATACTTAACTATTTTATAACCTGTTTTTCCACCAGCTATAATATTTTAAGAATAATTTTTCATCATTGTATATATGTGTACACACACACACATATGTTTTAATGGTGGCATAGGATCCTATTTTATAGACATACCTCCGTTTGTTAAGAGAATCTTATTTTGAGGGGCAACTTTGGTGTAATGGTTGAATGGACAAGCTTTGGAGCTAGGAATTTGGATTCTAATGCCAGCTTCAGTACCATTCTTAGAAATGAAAAAAAGAATCCCTAGGATTTCCCTTAAAAAGTCAGCATATCAATATATCACTTGAGCCCTCCTTCCACAGGGTGAGGATTCTGTAGGGTGAGGCCAGGTCCTTTCACAGAGCCCAGGCCTCCTTCTAAACCACTGTGGGTACCTGGGATGCAGGCATTCCCTGCTCTTGCAGCCCTGCCTGAATCTGCTTTGAGGGCTTTGCCCAGATTTTCCCTGGGCCTCCTGAGGATGAACTATGCTTCCAATGTGGGCAACCCCAGGTTGGGGAGGTGGTTGGACGTGGCCACTGTTGAGATGGAAGAGTCTCAGTGGAGCTTGCTGGTGTGTCCACACACACCTGCGCGTGGCCCCTGATGGTGTGGGATGGAACTGGGAGTGAGAAGAGAATGGGGTTGACTGTGGGCTGGTTGGCCCCATGCCACCCCATTCAAACCTGGCCTGCCAGGTCATTACAAAAGCATGTCTCTCCAGACAAGAGAATAGAAAAAGTGACAGTCAATGGTTGATTAGGGTGAATTATAACTTTGCAAATGGTCTGCAGACTTTCATTTGTGTTCTTGTCCTGAGCGTGAGCCTGCACGGCTTGATGAGCAAGCCGGATAACTTTGGGCAAACTGCTTAACTTCTGTGCTTTGATTTTGTCAGTTCTCAAGTAGACAAAGTCACAGTACCAACCTCACAGGTTTGCTGTGGAAACGAAATGAGGTCATCTAGGTAAAGTGCTTAAAATAGTGCCTGGCATTTGGGAAACACTATATATTTGATCATTATTGCCGTTATTACCACCATTCTTATTACATTTTATTTTGCTAAATGTTAGATTATTCCAAGTCCTTGTAGTCCTAAACAATAATTTTGTGAGCATTTTTTAAGTTGAGTAACTGTAGACATTCATAATTATTTCTTTAGAAAAAAAAAAACGTTTGCTAGACAGGAAATTTCAGGGTCAAAGAGGGTACACATTTGGAAGTCTTTTGATATGTTAATGAACTGCTTCTAGAATTAAATTGGTTGCCCATATTATTCATTAGTTATAATTCCCTGACCATGGAGGGGTTGAACACTAAATTATCTAGGTTGTTAGTGACATTTCAAACTTAAACTCTTAGTGGGAGAATGAATGAAAAGCTGGATTAACCTGAACAAAAACTAATTAACAGCTGTCTGCTAGTCCAGGAAATCAAAAAGCATATAATGAAGTCAAAGGCAAAGCCCACAAGTTCTTTAGTTGACTGTTGACTGTGTTCAGTATAGAGGACATTGTTTAGATCTTTTCTTTTCCTTGGAAAAAACTATGACTGCCAGGTTTTATCCCACCCTCCCCTCCCCCTTCCAGCTTTCCTCACTTACCTTCCTGCACAGGGCCCGGAGGAATTCTGCATTCACTTCACTCATCTTTCCCTTGAGAAATCAGCCTGCTTCTGTGACTTACTGTCAGCCCCTGGCAGTTGGAGACTCAGAGAGGTGGCTGCAGCAGGTGGAGTTTTTGAGGGCAGGTGTTATTTCCTTTTGGAAATGAGCTCTGGAAAGGTGACAGAAACCAATGGGGTTGGGTTTAGAGTTTAGTTACTCCAGAAACCTCAGGAGAACTATATATCTCAAGGATTTTCATCTTACTTTTGGGATGTCTGATTTCCACCTATACCAAGTATGGGAAATTAGGGACAACAGGAATAATGTGCTATGCTGTGGCTCAGGGTCCTTCTGTGCCCTTCTTTACCTCTTTCTTTGTCCAAGAAACTGACCTGCATGGGTTGCCTCAATGAGCTCCCTTGCCTGCTGGTTTCTGGGTGAGTTTGCCCAGCAGAAGGCACTGGCTGGAGAGTGGAAAGAGTCAGGGAGAGAGATTAGGACGCACCTCCTTGCAGGTGGGTTTGCTTTTCTCTAAGGAGGATTGCCTATTTTCTTGTAACTCTCCTACAACCTCCATTCTCACCAGGTCCTGATAACCTTACAGGCTTAAGGGTGGTAGGTCATGGGCTCCTGATTTTGCAGAGAGTTTCACACAATTGCTGGTTCACATCTCTTCACCTTGTCCACAAACTCATGAATAAACCTTCCCTTTTGCAGTGTGCTGGTTACTTCCAAGGCTGTGTTACAGTTCTATGAATTTGGCCAAATTCCAGAAGAGGGCCAGCCTGCTGCTTTTTACAGCATAATCCAGGGTCAGTAGAATGTGGTGGTTAGGAATGTGGACTTTGGAATCCAAGAGGTTGAAACCTGATTCTGTTACTTCCAAGCTGTGTAATCTCATTTGTGTGTGTGTGACTTTGTCATTCTGACCCTCAGTTTTCTCATCTCTAAAATGGGGTTAGTAATAGTACCCACCTTCTTGGGTTGCTCTGATGAATCAATGAGATTGCACCTCTTAAATACCTGGCATGTAGGAACCAGGGAAAGGGCTACTGTTCTTATTACCTGTTTCATTTACCTACTGTTGCTTAACCAACCACCCTAAAATTCAAAGGCATAGGACCCTGCTTCCGGGCCTGGCATTAAGGCAGGATTTAGTGTGGGTGAATTGGCTCTGCTTCACACATTGTCTGGTGTCTCCATTGAAGTGACTCAATGTTCTGGGAGCTGGAACAGCTGGGGGACAAAAGAGCATGTCCCAAGGATTTCCTGGAGGGTCTCTTCAGCATGGCATCCTCAGAGAGTTTACATAGTGGTGTCCCTCCCCCAAAGCAAGCATTCCGGGAAGTCTAGGAAGAAGCCCCAGGCTTGTTTTGATCAGAAGTCCAGAACTTTTTTTTTTTTTTTTATTACTGTCTATCAGTCAAACAAGTCAGTAGTACCAGCACAGGTTCCAGCTGGTCTAAGTAGTAGACCTCACTTCTCCCAATAGAGAGAAAAGAATCTGTATCCCTCTTTGTTATTATTCACTGAAGGGAGCAAATGGGTTGAGGGCTACAAATTAAAAGGAAAATTTGGGGGTTTGAAACCTACTTTTGAACCCAATTCAAAACTCAAATTACTGTTAGCAACAACAACAACAACAACAACAACAACAACAAAAAAAAAATGGTAAATTTATCATGTCATATAACTGGGAACTCCTCCAAAGTACTATTTGATCCCAGACTCATGGAATCACCCTCTTTCTCTCCAGTTCTCATGCAGACTCCCGGTACAGGACAAACGTGACATCCAGTTCACATTCTCCAGATGAAAGCCACCCTCTTTTCTAGAAAAAAGTCTTGGGAGTATTTGAATACTTTTGTTTTGGTTAAGTGTCCACTACTCTGGTGGAGGGGAAAAGGGATTATTATTGGCCTTAATCAGAACATAGGAAATGGGCTACCAGCAGAGAAGAGGGCCTCTGAGACTGCCAGAGGAAGGGAACTGGGGAAGCTGTGCTATAAAGACAAAACCAGTGTGGTCGCAGTCTCTAAGGAACACTTCACATGTGACTCAACAACAATGCTATCTGATGCTAACGACCACTTGGTGTTAGCACAAACTCCACAGGCTCAGTCCCCAGTAACACTGTTCTCACTTCTGAAGTCAGTCACAAGCTTGGGGTTATCCAGGCCACTCACACTTCTGATCAGCTGGCTAAGAATTCAGGAGTTCCTATGACTTCCTTGGGTTTGATAATTTGCTAGAACGACTCACTGAATACAGAAAAGTGCTATAGTTACAATTGCAATTTCATTCCAAAGAGCGCCTATCAGGACCACCCCAAAGAAGAGACACATAAGAATGAGGTCTGGAAGAGTCTCCAACACAGAGCTTTTGTGCCTTTCCCTGTGGGACTAAGGGCATGTCACTCTCTTGACACATCAGTGCGTTCACCCATCAGGAAGTCCCACTAGTTGTTTTGGTGTCCAGAGATTTTTACTGGGGTTACAATCAGTAAGGATAACTACTTGAATCATTGGACACATGGTTGGATTCCATCTTCTTCAGCAACACCCCTGTCCTGCCTGCAGTGAGTTAGGTTGGCTCAAAGCTTCAAGTCACTCACTTACTGTATGGCTGGGCTTTCTGGTTGACCAGCTCCCGCTCTGATTATCTCATCTCTTAGCATAAACTCAGGTATGATCTGAGGGGCTCTTGAGTAATAAAGACAATCCTACTACTCAGGAAATCCCAAAGACTTAGTTCACCCAGGAATCAGGGACAAAGGACAACCCAATTCTTTACAATGCCACAATTCATTCTTGTGAGAAAGCATTGCTGCACCCCCTTAAAAATAAAGACATTGTTTATAGCCAGAGATAGCCAAGATTAGAACCCTTGTTTTTCTGAGCCCATGTTTTAATTTTAATTTTTATCTTCCTATATCCCATTGCCTGCCTCTAATGAGAAATCTACTTTGCTTTAGTCATCCGCATCTCTAATGGGCAAGCTCTAATTATTCTATACCAAGTGAATGATTGACTTTAGTGAAGGTATTTCACTCTTTTTTTTTTTCTTTTTCTTGCAAAAGATTCTAGGAATCAAAAGATCAGAGTTGTAGCCACAGCTGAGCCCCTTAAGTAGAGTTAAAAGGGTGTCTTTGCCTCTCTGGACTCAGTTTCTTTATGTGAAAAATAAGCTTGCTCTACCTCACAGAATCTTTTGAGCTCTATAAAGGTTTCTGAGCTCACTGATGCTACCCTTTCAATGTGGAAGAGAAAATTAAGAATACTTTTCAATGGGAGAAATATACATCCAGAAATTTCTTCTTTTATTCATCCATTCACAAATATATCTTTTTTAAATTTTGGATTAAAAAAGTTTTTTAAAAAAGTTGGATTGACATGAGCTACACACAATTAGGTTACATTGTTTTCATTTCTAAGGTAAAGTCTGAGTTGTAGTTGAGTCCTTCACCCAGAAAGTGTGCCATATACCCCTACATTGTGCAAGTTAGGTGGGAACTTACTGAACTCTCTCCACCTTCCTCCCTTTCCTTCTCCCCTCTTCTTGAATATAATTGTGTTTTTCTCTCATGTGGACCAATAGTTGTTAATCTACTAGTTTCAACTCACTACTGAGTACATGGGATATTTGCTCTTCCGTTCTTGAAATACATTACTAAGAAGAATGTTCTCCAAAGCCACCCAGATAAATACAAACGATGCAAAATCTCCATCATTTTTTATGGCTCAACATTATTCCATGGTATACATATACCACAGTTTATTAATCTACTGATGGGCAATCCATTGGTTGATGGGCACTGGGTTATTTCTACATATTTGTGGTTGAGAACTGAGCTGATTGCATGATCAAATGGGAGGTTTACTTTAGCTCTTTGAAGATCCTTCATACTTCTTTCCAAAAAGGCTATCTTAGTTTGCAATCCCACCAGTAGTGCCTAAGTGTTCCCCTCTCTCCACAACTAAGTTTTGAATACTCATATGTGCCATGAACCATGTTAGATGTTGGAGACACAACAAAAGAAAGATAGATTTGGAGCCTACCCTTATAGTTTTAAAGAATGTTGATGTCTGACTTTAATAGTCATTCAATCATAATAGATCAAGTGGAGCATATGGGACCCAAGATAGAGGAACCCAACTTAATCCAGAGTCAAGGAGGGCTTCCTAGAGGTGATGGGAATGAAGCTGAGGATTTGAAAATGCTATCAGGTTGAAAAGGAAGGGTGGTGAAAGTGTTCCAGTGTGTTTCAGGCAGACAAAAAAAAAAAAAAAAAAAAAAATCCCTGTGAAAACCAAAGCTTGACACATTAAAGCTCTCCCTGTAATCCAGGACATAAATGCCTAGCCTAACTCAACCCCTAAATCTTCTGATAGAATGAAAGAATGGATGAATATTTATTTCTCCTATTAAAATGTAAGTGTCTTAGGGACACAAGGCCAATGGATGCTTTTAAATCCTGGTGTGCCCAACATTGACTATTTATTGAGCTTCTCAATACATTCTACTCAATAAATAGTCACTGTATCTACGGATGCTTCAGCAAGAGTACAAAACTATAACTCATACTTTTTGAGGACTCACTGTGTGTGTGCCAAGCACCATCCTAATGGATAGCATAGTACCTCAGTTAACTTTAGTAATGACTACCTGTAACGTGTCCTCATTTCACAGAAGAGGAAACTGCAAACAGAGGAGCTAAGGAACTTCCCAATGTCCGTAATGGTTATTCAATGGTAAAGACAAGTTTCAAATGTTGGTAGTCTGCTTTTAGCTACTACATTACGCCTGTGTTGGAAAAGGAAACTACGTAGAATCTCTTCCTTCAACTCAAAGCACTTAAAATTGAGTAAAATGAACATTCATGGAGAGAATGACACACCCTCTGACTTTTTGACTCTAAAACCCACCTAGACCAGACATATAAAGTCATACAGTAAAGAAAAATATCAGGTAATATAGTTTTTCGATGTTTTTATGCAATAAATATTGTGGAAAGAAAGTAATTTGCATAGTCTCATTTAACTTGTAAATAAACTTTATATATGGGAGCTATTACTATTACTTCCATTGAAACTGAGGTTCAGAGAGGCTAAGTAATTTGCCCAAACTTGCCCAGTCAAGAAAGGATAAGGTATACCTAGTTCATCTAAGCGCAGGTTTTATGCACTCGACTGCTTAAAGTCAAAGTACATGTATATACAACCCAAGATAGTTTACAATTGGAAAATGGTCACATGGCTCAGTATTTCATGTATTTTGAGGCTTGATGTCCACGGGAGATCTTTGGCAGGGTCCAGACAACATCCTGGAGCCACCAAGGTGTCTGCCTGGGTAGATAAGTCCCTCATACAGACAGCCAAATGCCTCACACCCTCCCCTGGCTTCTGTAGGAACGACTTTCACACTAAAAGGAGGTGGGGATGGTTCTTATCTTGACACTTCAAAGAAGCCTCCCCCCTTGACATCTTCCTGCCCTTAATGGTGCTGATGTGGAAACCTGGTGATGAAGGGTTTGCCCCGTCCCTTTGATCCTTGGGCAAGCTGGGCCAGTCCTGCTCCTCTGGGCCCTAGGAACGCTGAACCCTACTGACTTTTTCTTGCCTCCTATATGATTTATAGCTTCTTCACTTGGTTCCCTCATTTAGTCAGTTTTATCCAAAGTAAGTCGCCAACGGGGTAAGCCCCATATTTCAAAACCGAGAAAAACTCTGCACATCTGATGGCAGAGAACAAATGTTCAACAAGCTAAATGGTTCTGATGTTATTACACGGTTTTACTCTGCATGCTGAAATAATGGTACTGCTTTAACCTCTGGTCCCTAATTTCAGTGTCATGGACCTCCTGATACTCTGTTGATAGCTATACACTCTTTTCTTAAAAAAAAAAAAAAAAAAAAATGTGCACAAAAAAGGAAATTTGCAAATTAGAAGCCCTTGAAAGCTCATGTCTGAATTTGACCTCAGGTTAAGAGTGTTTCAGACCACACCTACTGCCACTCAGAACAGGGTAGTGGTGGTTATACACTGTCCTAGAGTTAGGCAGACCTGGGTTGGAATCTTTGCTATCACCGTCTTTTCCTACCTTAGTCAAATTACTCAACCTCTATCACTCTAAGTTCTCCATTCAACAGAGATAGTCCTGGCCCATACACCATACAGTTGCTGTGAGGATTACATGAGTTAATGCATGTAAGATGTTCAGCATGTGTGTTATTGGTAGTAAAAGCTCCATTGGGACTACCCTTATTACAATATAATTTCCTGTCCCTTCTGATTCTGCCCCAATTAAAACAAGACCTTCAGGAGAAGAGATAATTTATGCACATAGTAATTTTTCTAGGACGAGTTTGCCAACTTAAGTGGCAGACCTCTTATGATGACAGCTCTGATGGCCATTTCAGGAAGAGTTCCAAAATTGCTCTGAAGGGTGGACTAGGCCCCGGTGTCAGTACATAGCTTCCCACAGGGACTACCTTGAAGACAACTGTAGTGATATTCAGCAGTGAGGTAAATAGCCCTTTTTCTAGGATGATTTTGTGAACTGAATTATCTGACCTCACTTTTTTAAAGGTTATTTGGAGAAGCGAGGAAATAACAATGAGATACACAGGAATGACTTCCCCATTTAACAGAATAATGCATTATTATAAAAAGGTTTCAGCATTCTTAGTTCCTAAGCCAGGACACCTTCCAAACCTAGCTACTTAGCTTCATCCTTCAAAATTTAAACATCTACAGATCTTCCTTTCATTTGTCTTAATCAGCATGAATCTAAATGTCCTTACAATTTCAGGTAGCTCTAGCAGCACACCTTTGAGGGTCTTTATCTGGATTCTCTTCCCAGAAGTTTCTAGAATCAAATTAAACTAAAAAAAATTATTTATGTTACAAATTTCTACCCTTTCCTATTCTAATCTGTTGTGCTGCTAAAATTTGGGAAACTGAAGTACAGTGTGGCTAAGCTTTGAGAGGGTGTTTCTAGCCCTATTCTCACCACATTTAAAAAAAAAAAAAAAAATCAAAGCCACAGATTAAATCCTGACTGCCTTGGCTCTTCAGTTGAAGCATAGAAAATAGGGCAAACATTTTTCTAGAACCAAAATATGAGACCCAAGACTGACTCACTGATAGGAATTCCAGATTTAGCAATCAAAAATATAAAATGCCAGATACATTTAAATACAAAGAAATGATGATTAAAGTTTTAGCATAAATATATCCCATGTAATATTTGAGATATACAATATTTATTTTTCATTAATCTGAAATTCAAATTTATCTGGGTGTTCTATATTTTTTTCTGACAACAGTAGTTGAACATTAGTATGGACTTACAAAAAAATTATAGAATAGTGGCAAATTATAGAAGATTGGGTAGACCCATCCCAAATATTTCAAGTCTGAGCAAACTATTCCCAAGGTTATGAAAATAGACAATGCTGAACAATTCTAGGCATGAAACTCTATGGTAAGCATTTTACATGGGAGCACTCTGTGAGCTCTAAGAGATTGTTGCTATGTATAGTCCCATTTTGCAGAAGGGAAAACTGAGGTCTGAATACTGGCTCTCATGCCAGTCCTTTACAGAGCCGAGATTCTGAACCCAAATTAATTGTGCTTACCACTCCTAATTGTTTCCAAATCCTCACCAGTGCTCTGACCACCAGCTCTGATCCAACTCAAGTTCCACTGAGCCAGCTTTGGAGAAATGGAATTTCGATAATAGGTATTCTTAGACAAATCCCTTGAGAAGCAGGAAAATCCAAAGAGAGAGGGAAGTAGGTAGAAGTTAGGAGCCCTCAATTCTACTTCTGGTGGGACAAATAATAGGCTGGACGAATTTGACAAATCACTCACCCTCTCAGAGCCTCAGCATGAGATCTGGAAAACAAAGGAGAGCCTAGTAACTCCCAAAGTCCCTTGTGGGGTTGTGCTCTGCCATCCTAAGATACCTTGTCTCCTGTGAGCTCCCCTGTTGAAGCCTTGTCCTTGCACACCCAGGCCGTAGGATGATACAACAGACAGCAGACAAATCCCCTTACAGACCACTCTGCCAGTCTCCACTTTGTCACTGACTGTTATGTGACCTTAAATAGCCATTCTCCACTAATCTCCCTGGGTCTGGCCTCTCCTATTAGCAGTTGGAGACAAGGATATTTACCTGTAATAAAGCTCTTTGAGCTCCTCAGATAAAGAGCTTTGCAGTAACAAAGCTCAAAGCGGGATTTTTTTTTTTTTTTTTTAATGGACCAGCACATGAGCTTTGTTTTGTTTTTGAGTGTCTCCTCCCCTCCTCCACCTCTTCCCCCCTATTCCAATACTCCAGAGAAGTACCAGGTCTTGCTTACCTTCAAAATTCTCTTTGCATTAATTCATTTGTTTGCTTCTGAGCTTCAAAAGTCCTTTCTTCTAGACCACTGGTTCCTAAACTTTCTTAGTTCATGGTAACTCTGTATCTTAGTGATTTGTTTGTTTAGGAAGCCCCTAACAATCCTATTTATGAAATCATTGACTCCAAAATATTTAGTAAGCATGTATACTACAAATTAGTATTATTTGAAAAAAGTAATAAACATAACAGAAGGAAAAAAATTATTATTATATCATAACTGAAATACTCTGAATTATATACTGTTAGGTGCACCTGTTGGGTTCTGTAAAATATTTCCAACCTTGGAATGAGATTGGTCACCATCCCTTTCATTTTCTGTTCTATGTTGATCCTCATGAGATAATTGTTTTTGTATCATAGCTACTTACAAAAATCCAGTTTCTCAAAACATGGGGTTATCTAAATGAATATGGTGAGACACAGTGCAGTGAGCTCGTCCAATGCTATTCCTCTGGCTAAATGCAGTTAGACTCCACAGAAGATATACATAAAAAGCAACTATCAGAAGACTCTGAAAGTAGAGAAAAGAAAGTGGACTGGCAAAGAAAACTCAGCCTTCTGTTTAGCTAAATTTAGGCACTAGAATAGCCCACAACCCAGAAATACCAATAGATGCAGAGTAAAAGAGAAAGAAAGAAAGGAAGGAAGGAAGGAAGGAAGGAAGGAAGGAAGGAAGGAAGGAAGGAAGGAAGGAAGGAAGGAAGGAAGGAAGGGAGGGAAAGAAAATGCTTCAAGAAAAACCTACTGTCTCTAGTCAAAGGACTAAAGAAAGAGCACAGCCTTTTTGACCACACCTGCTCTAGTCTAGGTGAACTCCAGGAAAGAAGTTATGTCCTTCCCTCTTCCCACCAGGTACTATAGGGATGATGAGGTAGAGCCCTGTGGACCATCCCTGCCATACACACATATGGAAGTGCCCCTTCTCCTTCCCATCAAGTACTGAGGGCACTGGAGTGAAGCACTTTTGATCTTCTGCTGATCCGTGTTAAACCTAGTGTAAACAGTGCCCTTTCTACCCTCACTAGACACTATGGGTACAGAGGCTATATCCCTGTTTACTATCTGCAGATAATGACAAAGGTATGGCCTGCCATCCTCTTCTAAATAGACAGTGCAGAGGAGAAGGAGTAAAGAGAGGAGGCAGCTCAGGAAAGGGATTCTTCAAATCTGTGTGTGAAGTGAAAAATCAATAAATCTGAGTATGACGTTCTCAGCATGCTCCAATGCAATACGTGTGGAATGAACCAGAATTGACAGAGAAAAACCTTTGAGAACTAAACTACGAAGGAAAATATTGCCCAGACTTCATATTGACCTCCAGGTAAAACACAAGCATAGCGTATCAGGGTAGTGTTGAAAAGGCTTTGAAAACTAAATTGTTATTCAAACCAGGGCCCCTGGAAAATGGGCCAGAATATACATTCTGAACCTCAACAGTTTGAGTATGTGTTAAAATATAAAATTTAAGTAAGAACTGGAGTTACATAATGTAATACTGAAAATGTCTGAAGTACAATACAAAATCACTTACTCCAAGAGCCAGGGAAATCTCAACTCAGATGAGAAAAGACAACCAATATTTTGGAACACCAGGATTACACAGATATATGCTGGTATTATCTGATAAGAATTTTAAAGCAGTGAGCATTAAAAATGCTATAATGAGCAATTACAATCATGAAGCAAAAGGAAGTACAGAAAGTCTCAGTGAATAAATAAAAGCTATAAAGAAAAATCAAGTAAAAAAATTGCAACTTTAAGCTAGTATAAATACACTAGCTTAAACAAAAATCTCACTAGCAGATTGGAGATAACAGATTGAAAGAATCAGTGAACTTGAAGACAAATCAATAGAAACTAGCCAATCTGAACAACAGAGAGAAAAAGAGATTTACAATAAGTAAAAGAGCTGGGGAGACCTATTAAATCATTTAAAAGATCTAACATTAATTTCATCAAAATTCAAGAGGAGACTGTGGAACTGAAAAGATATTTTCAGAAATAATGGATAAAGACTTTTTAAATTTGGCTAAAGACATAAACCTACATATTTAATAGACTGAACTCCAAACAGGAAAAAGCTAAAGAAATACACACCCAGCTGCATCATAATCAATTTTATGAAACTTAAAATAAATTTTTAAAAATCAAATCAGCCACAGATAAATGATCCACTACTTATAGGGGAATAACAATTCAGATGATAGTGGATTTTTCATCAGAAATCATGGAAAACAGAAAGAAGTGTCACATTTGCAAAGCACTAGAAGAAAAATGTCAACTCTAAATTCTACATCCAGAGCAGCCACTAAAATGTACACAACAATATACTCAAAAATACTATAGATTAAAATGAAATAGTAAAAATTGTTCAACTTACCTATGGGAAAACAAGACAAGGAAAACACAGCAGTGAAAAATAGAGGAAAGAAACAAAATAAAAATAATAAAAGGGCAGACTTACATCTTAGTATATCAATAATTATATTAAATGTAAATGGTTCACACACACCAATTAAATAAAAGAGACTCACTTTACATGTAATGAAATAGAAGGTTAAAAATAAAAGGAATGAGCCAGATATACAATGCAGACACGAATTTAAAAAAAAGAAAGAAAGAAAAAGCAGACTTGACCATTTGATAACAGAGAAAATAGAATTTAGTGCAAAATAAATGCAGCACAATCTAATGTTGAAACTGTACTTCTTTGATAAATGTAGTTCACGTGATGTCCACCAAATTTTAAGGTTCTCTCTGTTTCCCTTTAAAAAAAAAAAAAAAAAAGGAAAGAAAAGAAAATATCTTGTGCATGTCTGTGAATTCTGGGAGTCATTCCAGAAAGCCTGGACACAGTTTGGGAACCCCCGTTCTAGACTTGAGTTAGTTGCATGATTTTTATTTGTAAGCTTTTTCAGTTGGTCTTTATTCTTAGGAGAAGCATAAGGAGCAGTTGAGATATTAGGAGGTAATAGCATATAGGCAGCTGAGGCTAACTAGTGTGACAACACTGGTGGAAATTTTCTAGGGGATTTTATAAACTTGTTCCCTTCCTTTCTCCCTTACTCTGCTGCAGCATCACTATCCTTATTTCTAAATATGCTAGGCATGCTCTCAACCAGTGCCCTTTGCACTTGCTGTACCCTCTGCCTAGAATGCGCTTTCCTTAATTATCTGCATGCCTAATTCTCCAGCCCCCTTAAGATTTTGACATGTTAGTGAGGCCTTGCTTGATACTGCTATTTAAAACTGCCACACATGGCAAACAACATCTGTGCTTGCTTACTTGTTTACTGTCTATTTCTCTCCCCTCACAAATGTAAAATCCTCAAAAACAGAATTTTAAAATTTATTTTGTTCACCTCTGTATCCCCAGCAGCTAGGGTAGTGTCTGCTACATAGCAGGGATTTAACATATTTAACAAATATGTTAAATAGCCACAGTAACTGAGCTTCAAAGGAAGGTCTGTTGCTTAGGCTATTATTAATAGCAATAATAATTACCATCCTTTATGGAGTACAGACTAAGAGCTGAGCATTTTCCATATATAATCAATTTACCTCCCTTACTACTTTTGTTGCAATGTACTCTCTGCCTAGAATAGTGCCTGGCATATTGTGGGCACTTGAGTGTTAGCTGAAATAGATGAATGAACAATGAATGAATAGTCGCAGGTTTCAGTTAATCAGGAAATTGTTTTCTCCTGACTAAGAGAGGGACTTTTTACAATATTAATCATGTTTCTATATCATCTCCATATCTGTAAGGCGCTTTTACAATCTACCATCACCTACATTTGTAATGTGGGCACCTCACCTCTCCTGCCTGGATACATTCATTCTCATCAACACATTTTATGCATGAAGAAACAAAGTCAAGGGAAAGAAAGGCTTATTTAAGGTTACACAGCTTCTTAGTGATCGAGTCTAGAACTTTTTCTGAGCAAGACAATCCTTTGCATACTTTTTAACATAAAGTATGGCGTACTTTAAATGTTTACACCTAAAAAATTAAAATATTTACACAAAAATGCAACACAGAACAATCAAGCTATATACAAAATAATCAATCCTTACATGTTACAAATGTTTAGAAAGGGCACACCTGTTTAAGGTTTATGAAGTCAGTACTTCAATGCTAGTCTCTGTTGAACCCCATTTGAAGATAATGTCAAAAGTCTAAATTTGAGGCCTTTTAAAAATTTGAAGTACAATTACACACAATAAAATGCACAGATCTCAGGTTTGTAGTTTGATGACTTTTGACAGATGTTACACCCCCGAGTAACCAAGGTCCCAATCAAGACTTAAATCAGTACCATTACCCTGCAAGTTTTCTTCAAGTCTTTTACCAGCCTGTCCATTCACCCTGCCTCCCCCAGGCAACTACTATTCTGATTTCTATTCCTGTAGACTAGTTTGCCCGATCTTGAACCTCACAGACATGGATTCATAGATTAAGCTCTCTTTTGTGCTGACTTCTTGACACCAATGTACAGGATTATGTAAACAGTCCTTATTTGAATGGCTGTACTCAGTTCTAATATTTATAGATTGGTGGATATTTATCACGTTATTAAAGTAAGTCAAAATTTACTTAATTAAAATTAATATTATATTAACCTTAGTATAGGAGTAGTACAGATGATGATGATGATAAAATGGTGTTTGAGAAATGCTGAAATCTGGCATGAATTCAGACTGGGTCTCAGCCAATCACTACCTAAATGACTGGGTGACGATCAAAGTCTCAGTTTTCTCATTTGTAAAATGAATATGCTCTTAACTAATTCTTATAGGATTGTTGTGAGAATAAAATAACATAAGTTTCAAACTTATAACTCCAGGTTTGGCACAAGCTCACTGCCCAATATACAGAAGTTGTCATTAGATTCAGGATGGTGAGTGGTTAAATTATTAGGATTTTCTTTTTAGCCTTAGACCTGGTACCACTGGTACAACTATAGACTACTACTTTCCTGGGTATCTCCTCCTACTTCCTGTTATGATCAGCTCATGGTAGCCCTCCACTAGAAAATAAGAGGGGCACTGGAGGAAACGGTCTGTCCAGTGTTTTCCAGGAAAATAGACATTCCAATTTCCTCAAATTGTAAGCATTATTTTTACACCCATGCTGTGAATTCAGGAGATATTTTGCATAAAGTATTTTCCTAGTGTTTTACTGTATAAGGCAAATTTCCCACTCTGGCCAGAAGCTAAAAATTAGGTCCTCCTCCATTCCCTTTGTATCTGGAATTTCTCTTTCAGCAGTTCTCTTGTTCATGTCCTCACCTCTACTGCCTTAAATCTGAGTTTTGCCATCTGGGATAATGTTAAAGCCTCTCTGTCTCTAATCTTAATTTGCTCACTCATCTTTCCCATTGCAACAGCCTGGACTTGCAAAATGCAAAATTCATCAGGCCCAGCTTCTTTTGAGGCTTGTTTTCAGGGTCCCAGAAAGAGGCATGTCTACCTGTGGTATCCAAAGCCTTGGAGGGACTTTCTCTCTTTACTTTTCTAAGTAAAATCTACCATTCATCAGATTGTTACTATGTATGCATGAAACACATTAAACATTGGTGTAAGTACTTTGGCATTCCTTCCACTGAGAGTTGAGATCTGTGTCCCCTCTTATTGAATTGAGAAAGAGGTAATTTGTGAGTGTTTTGAACAATCAGCAGTTTATTTTATTATTATTATTATTTATTATTATTTTTTTTTTTTGCAGTTTTTGGCTAGGGCTGGGTTTGAACCCGCCACCTCCGGCATATGGGGCCGGCGCCGCCCCCAATCAGTAGTTTAGAGTAGAAGTGATAATTCTACTTCTTGCCTCTGGGAATGCTCATTTTGGTACCAAGCCAAACACTACATAAGGCGCCCAACAACCTGACAGCACCATGCTGTGAGGAAGCACAAGCCACAGCGAGAGGACCTAGAGGATGAGGTGTCCTGTTTAGGATGAGGTGTCCTGTAGAGAAAGAGAGACACATATGAATGAACCTCAAACCCTAATTTCTCAGTTAACTCCATGCAGATCAGAGCGTAGCCTTTTCCAAATTCTTGAGCTACAAAGTCATATGTGAGATTATATGACTTGTTTAAACTGCTGAGTTTTGGGATTGTTTATCATATAGTAACAAGTAATTACACCAAATTCAGGACCCTCCAGTGAGTTCTGGCCCCACCACTTATTAGCTCTATGAGCTTGAATCTCTGTTATTCACTATAAAATGGGAATAATACCCAGGTTCATGAAAGAGGAAGTTGAGGCACAAAAAAGTCTAGTAATTTCTTTAAGGCTGCCCAGCTAATAAGAAGCATATCTAGAAAAGTATTCATTGCCTGATTGCAAATTATAGCTATTATTTCTCTATTCTTACTACTTTTGAAATATAAGCCTCAGTTTTCCTACCTGTAGAATAGGGACATGAGGAGCACCTTCCTTATAGGATTATTGTGTGCATTAAAACCCCACATACACACACACTCCAAGTGCTTGGCGTAGTGCCTGGCATAGAGTAAGCATCCATGATTATTTTTATTTTATTTTCTTTCCTGCTGAGGCTGCCCATACAAGCCTGCTTCCTCCAGGTCTTTAACCTGTGATAAACCCCATTAGAAGGGTATCTTTAACTGAACAATGCAGAGCATGATTTCTTTTTTAATGTTTAATGAATTCCTGAGACTCTTGGAGAGCAATATAAGAATACCCTGAAAAATCTATTAACATTAATATAATACCACCCAACTGGTTGGCCATTACCAGAAATTAAAATTTTCAAGCAGGTCAAACAACTTTTTTCAATTATTAGTGCAGTTTCCTTTTCTGGTCACCTTTTTGTCATTTGGGGGAAAGTATATATTCTTTTTCTGTTTAAAGTCCTGGACCAGGGCCTGTCCTCCCTCTCAATTCCAACCAGTGGTTTCAGTCGCTAACTAGGTGTTTATATTCCCTGCTCATCCATCACAGGGGTGTAAACTCCAAGCTCCAAATGATAGCTAAAAATTCAAAGTTGTCTGCCAGAAAAGGAGACCCTCTGAAGGGGAGCTCTCCCTCCTTTCCTGAGCTTCTCATGGTCAGGGGAGGTGCGGGGGGCAGGGAGGGAAGGAAATGCTTCTTCCTCTTTCTTTCCTGATGGGAAGAGAGAAGAGAATTCACATTACCATGGTGGTGAATACCTGCCAAGTCCTGTGTTACACACCTTCCCAGATGTCCCTTATAAAATCTTCACAGTAAGACAGAATGACTTTGTGGTCTCCTTTGCCAGATTGAAAAATAGAGGCTGAAATGAAGCCATTTGCCAGGGATCACACAGCTAGCCAAAGAGAATGTCAGGATCCAAACCAAGGCATTTGGGGTCTGAAATCCCCTAGTGGTCATTAATTTTTCATGCTTTTCTTGGGAGCTGGTTCCAGAGCTGAAACATTGGTGAAGGGGCCTGGTCCCCAGACAGGGCTAGGTTCAAATGTCACTTCCGGCACTTACCACCTCTCAGAGACAATTCTCTCATGATCAAAATAAGCATGGATGCTCAAGGGTAGTAGTGGGAACTTAATAAATAAGGTTTGCAAAGAACTTTTCTGTATCAGAAGGTCCCCAAACTGCAGATATTGGTGTGGGCGAAGAGAAAGGGGAACACTTATGCACTGTTAGTGGGATTGCAAACTAGTTCAGCCTTTTTGTAAAGAAGTACAGAGAATCTTCAAAGAACTAAAAGTAGACCTCCCATTTGATCCTGCAGTATCATTGCTTGTTATCTATCCAGAAGGAAAAAACATTAATTTATCCTAAAGACATTTGCACTCAAATGTTTATAGCAGCTCAATTCACAATTGCAAAGATGTGGAAACAACCAAGTGTCCATCAACCCATGAAGGGATTGATAAATTGTGGTATATGGATACTATGGAATACTATTCAGCCATAAAAATGATGGAGACTTTGCATCTTTTGTATTCACCTAGATGAATTTGGAGAACATTCTCCTAAGTAAAATATCTCAATAATAGAAAAGCAAATATCCCTTGTACTCAGTCCTAAGTTGAAACTAGTAGATCAACAACTACAGATCCACGTGAAAGAAAAACACAATTAAATTCAAGAACGAGGGGGGGGGGGTTAAGTTCCCACCTATCAGATATAATGTAGGGATATATGGCACACTTCTTAGGTGAAGGACTCAACTACAACTCGGACTTTGGACTTTACCTTACAAACAAATATAATGTAACCCTTATATTAAACCAAAATAAAATTAATCAATTAAAAAAAGAGAAAACTATAATTTTTCCAATGCTACTCCTGCATAGAGAGTGTCTACATCACGGTAGTAATGGTAACCCTGTTGGCCTGTACGCTTTCTTTCCAGATCTCCCCCCTTTCTTGGAAAGAATGACTTTTTGTTTCTCAACGCCTTTCTGATATCTATCACCTGGCAAACAAGGGTGCTTGCCTTTAGTGGTCAAGCTAAGCCAAAGGAGGTTTGCAGTCTGGCTGAGTTACAGATGAGTCTCGGCTTTCCCGAGGCTCCAGCTCAAATGTAATTGGCCTGGGTGTGTACGCTGGTACCTTCAAGTATTGGCTTTGCTGGCATCCTACAAATCTGCCCATGCTTAGAAGAGCAGAGCTGGAATAGGCCTCCTGACTGATCTACTATGGAATTCATTGGTTTCTGTAGCAGAGGAAGCCAGGAGCCAGGCTACAAAGTACTGTGCAAATTTTTACTATTTTATTTTTTGCAGTTTTTTTGGCAGGGGCTGGGTTTGAACCTGCCACCTCTGGCATATGGGGCAGGCGCCCTACTCCTTTGAGCCACAGGTGCTGCCCAAATTTTACTATTTTAGCCTAGTACTGACACATGCCAATTTGTTAATATTTCTTTTGTCATAACCTGTCACTCAGCCTTTCCAAGTTGCAAAGGAGCTGTGAAATGTAGTCTTTTGTTTGCTTAGAAAAAAAAAAAAGAGAACTAATCACTGGTAGTCATAGTAATATTTACCATAGTGTCCAAATAATGCATTTTAATAAAAGATTAATAACAGATGATATTTTTGAGCTCTTACCATCTGCCAAATATTGTACTAACTGGGTGATTTATTCATGATCTTTCATACTCATAGGCAGGCATGGTTGTGATTCCTGTTTTGTAGATGTGCAATTGAAGGCAAAGAGAAGCAAAACTGGTTGCTCAAGTTCACATAGATAAAAGAAGAGGAACTAGGCTTCAAATCAAGGCTGTCAGATCCCAGAGCCTGTCCTTTCAATAGCAAGTCACCTGCTCTAACTACTGTGTAGGCAGATCAGCTGCTCACTACACTTGGAGGCAGAAAGTTGCAAGTACTACAGGGGCCAGGCAAGTGACAGGTAAGCAGACTGGAGTCAATCTATCCAAAGTTGAGGCAATCACAGAATAATTGGGGGGGGGGGGGAGGATAGAGTTGGTCTTTGAGTTGGATTTTGAAGGATAAAGAAGAATTTAGCAAACAGATAAATGAGGAGAGTGTATTTCACCTAAGAATGTCTGTTCCATGAGGGCAGGGATCTTGTCTTACTCACTGCTATGTCTCTGGTGCCTTGAACAGTGTCTGGCACATAGTATATGCTCATTAAATTCTTTCTCAGTGATAGGACAAATGCAATGAGCCATGATATCACGTAAGCTTTCCCATGATCTGGGCTGCAAGTGTCAGCAAGAGAAAGGGGAGCGTAAATGTGTCTAAGAAGGGGGCCAGGGAAAAATCTTCTTTGTACAGATACAAGTTGTAAGAATGCCTATCTCAGATTCTGAGGGGGGGCATGTAAAGGCATGCTTATCTGGGGGCTGGCACCTTTCTGAGAAGGCTGTGGGCTGGAAGAAAGCAAGTCAGACAGACCCTGCTGACATTCTGCTCTGAAGGTGCAGGATTTGAGGGGCATCCAGCTGTTTCTGATCACAAGTGAGCTGCCTGTTGGCCCCATCAGCATCCTCCTCCTGTATGGGAGGCAGGAATGAGTGAACAAATGCGGTGGATGGACATGAGCATGTGTCATGCTTGCAAAGCAATAGCTGGACGAGCACTGGGAAAAGAGACCAGAATTTTATCTCAGTTAAATCTCACTGAGTTTCCCCACATTAGAAAGAAGGCTTGATTTTCTTTGGAGAGTTTGTTTTTGCAAGTTTGCCTTCTATGCCCCTGAAGCTCTGTACTAATAAATAGTAATGAAAGAATGGGTGTGGGGGCAACTCTCTCTTCTCTCCTATTTTGAATAAGGGAATTTTAGAACATCCTTTTAAAGTATGATCTGGTAACTGTGTCAGTGGTCTTTGAGATTCTTCCCAGGAAAGTAAGTCGTTTTCATGTTGGCGTCGTGGTGCACAATCCTCTCTTGGCAGGTCTTTCACAGATGATGTAAAAAACACAATAAATGTGTCCAAAGCTCATAAACACCATCTTCCAAGCTGATTTTTCAGACTCATGAATCCCTGATACTTGCAGACCTTGGGTATCCACATCTCAAATGGATTGTGCCCACCCTCTGAACACTAACTTTTGGTCTAAGCTGTCTTCTTTGCCAGAAAGTCACCATTGCTATCTCTATACATGCTGCCTGTCAAAATCACTACCCATCTTCAACGCGTGACTCAGCTGCCACCTGTGTAGTGCGTGGGAGGAGAAAGAAAGAGTATGTGCTCAACTAGACTTTGGCTGGACTGAAGTGGCAGAACTGAAAACCTTGAAGACCTAAGCTCCTTCCACCCCTCTTTGCCACGGAGGGCTAACAAGGAGTGACATATAAGCTTGATAGTGGCCTTCCCATGAGGTCAGCTAACACTGCTGAGTCCTAAGCATCACGCATTGCCCTAAATCAGTGGTTCTCAACCTCCCTAATGCTGCAGCCTTTTAATACAGTTCCTGTGGGTTGCACTCTACAGGTTGAGAACCGTAGTCCTAAGTACTTTATAGGGATGGGTTTATTTAACACAGGGTGACTCTACATTCCAGGTTGCATGGGGCAATTCCAGCTTATACTTGAAGTCCCAGAACAATTATTAACAGTGTTGTCCTCCACTCTCAAAATTCCCCTGGTTTATATATTGTATGATATAAACATCCATTATATAATGGATGATATATTGTAAGCTCGCCTAGCTTATTCCTCACGAAGCCCTGTGAGGTAGGATGTAGATACTACGATGAGCCCCATTTTGCAAGTGGGGTGACTGGTATTCTGAGAAATGCAGTGGGTTGCCTAGTCACATAGCTAGTAAGAGGCAGGGTTGGGATGTGAATCCAGACAGATTGGATCCATAGCACTCAAGGAAGAATAAGAGGAAATAGTCTTTATTTTAGAGAATTAAAGCAGAGCAGGTGATATGTCATTAAAAGATGAGAAACCGACTCCAGTCCGAGAAGGGAAGGGGGCAGGGCGCAACCTGGGTCGGACCTGAGATTCCTCAAGACTCCAGGGGCCTAGGCTAGACCCTTGGCCCCCATCTCAGGGCAGATCCCGGCCAATCCAGGGCCCCAGGGGAGATCCATTTGGAGAGACCCCACACCCCAGCCTGGCGCTCCGGCCGCCTGTGCACTTACAGACCCGGGGAAGGCGGCAGTCTGGATCCCACACCGATAGGAGCTCCAGCCCCTCGGGGCTCCGGGAAGGGGGAGGGGCAGGGAACCCCAGCCACAGGGGGACCCAACGAACGGGAAGGGCAGCCCCAGCCGGACAAAGACAACTTCCAGGTACCATGGTCTCTCCACCAATCAGAAGGCTCGAAGGACGGGGGAGGGGGGGCGGGGGGGGGCGAGGGACTTTCCCCGTTGTAGGCGGGGCGTTAACGCAAATGCCCAGCGCTCTAGACGCTACAGTCTTTGCAGGAGTCCTGAGGTGTGGGGGCTCTTTAGCGTCTGCAGCTCAGGATCTGTGCATTTGGAAAGGACCAGCTGCTCAAGGCCCCATTCTCAGGGCCTGTTCTCGAGTCGGGCTTGGCTGCCTGTGGGGGCCAAGAGCACCTCTGCGCTTCAGCCTTGATGGAGTAGCAATCACAAGGAATCTGTCTCTCCACCTAGACAAGGATTGTACATATTGGCAGCAACTCCCTGAAGTAACTATTTGGGAACTCTGGAATCTACTTGAATGCTTGCATCTTTCAAGGGAGAGCTCCGCTGGCATTTTAAAAATATTTAATCATTCATGAGTTGAGCCTCATTCTTGAGTTGTGGATGACAAAGCTTCTGTTGGAGAAATCAGTGTCTCTTCAGACTCAGTATCTACTCTTAATAGTGAAGATTTTGTCTTGGTTCCCAGGCAAGGAGATGAGACACCATCTACAAATAATGGAAGCGATGATGAGAAAACAGGACTCAAGATTATAGGGAATGGAAGTGAACAGCAGCTGCAAAAAGAGCTAGCAGATGTGCTGATGGATCCTCCAATGGATGACCAGCCAGGGGGCAAGGAGTTTGTGAAAAAGTCACAGTTGGATGGTGAAGGAGATGAGCCTCTTTCTAATCAGCTCTCAGCTTCATCTACCATTAACCTTGTGCCATTAGTAGGGCTCCAGAAACCAGAGATGAACCGGCCAGTGAAACCTGGACAAGGACATTCTGAAGTGCCAAGTCCTTTCACACCAGTAGTGGATGAGAACAGTGTAGTCTTCAGTAAACTAACTTATTTGGGCTGTGCCTCAGTAAATGCTCCCCGGAGTGAAGTGGAAGCCTTGAGGACGATGTCCCTTTTAAGAAGCCAGTGTCAGATTTCACTAGATGTAACCCTCTCAAGTGCCAAATGTATCTGAAGGAATTGTGAGACTCTTAGATCCTCAGACAAACACTGAAATGGCAAACTACCCTGTCTATAAAATTATCTTCTGTGTCAGAGGACATGATGGAACTCCTGAAAGTGACTGTTTTGCTTTTACTGAAAGCCATTACAATTCAGAGCTCTTCAGAATACACTTCTTCCGGTGTGAAATACAAGAAGCTGTAAGCCGGATACTTTACAGTTTTTCCACTGCCTTCCACCATTCTGCCAAGCAGACCCCACTTTCAGCCAATGCTGCACCCCAGACTCCTGACAGTGATATTTTTACCTTCTCAGTGTCTTTAGAAATAAAAGATGATGGTAAAGTTATTTTAGTGCAGTTCCCAAAGATAAGGACAGGTAATGCTTTAAACTACGCCAAGGAATTGATAAGAAGATTGTCATCTATGTGCAACAAACAACTAATGAAGAACTTGCCATTGAAAGGTGTTTTTCTCTTCTCCTTTTTCCAGGAAAAGATGTACGAAACAGGGACATGCACTTGTTAGATTTGGAATCTATGGGCAAAAGTTCAGATGGAAAGTCCTATGTTATTACTGGGAGCTGGAATCCAAAATCCCCACAGTTTCAAGTTGTAAATGAAGAAACTCCTACAGATAAAGTGCTGTTTATGACCACAGCTGTTGATTTGGTAATAACAGAAGTACAGGAGCCTGTTCGATTTCTCCTAGAGACAAAAGTCTGTGTATGCTCAGCTAATGAAAGATTATTCTGGCCCTTCAGCAAACGTAGTACTACTGAAAATCTCTTTTTGAAACTAAATAAGATAAAGCAAAAGGAGAGGAAGACTAATACTGACACTTTATATGAAGTTGTATGCTTGGAAAGTGAGTCAGAAAGAGAAAGGAGGAAAACTACAGCCAGTCCTTCAGTTCGCCTGCCACAGTTTGGACCTCAGAGTTCAATGATACCTTCTCCTCCAGAAGATGACGAAGAGGAAGACAACGATGAACCTTCCTTGAGTGGATTTGGTCATGTATCCAAAGAATGTGCAGAAAAAATTCTTGAACGGTGGGGAAAACTGCTGTCAAAATGGCATCTCAACTTGAGTGTGAGACCAAAGCAGTTGTTATCATTAGTAAGAAATGGAGTTCCTGAAGCTCTTCGAGGAGAAGTCTGGCAACTGCTAGCAGGCTGTCACAACAATGACCACTTGGTAGAAAAATACCGCATTCTCATCACAAAGGAGTCTCCCCAGGACAGTGCTATTACCCAAGATATTAACAGGACGTTCCAAGCCCATGACTACTTTAAGGACACAGGAGGAGATGGACAACATTCTTTATATACAATATGCAAGGCTTACTCTGTGTATGATGAAGAGATTGGCTATTGCCAGGGCCAGTCATTTCTTGCTGCTGTGCTGCTTCTCCACATGCCAGAAGAACAGGCCTTCACTGTGCTCGTCAAGATCATGTTTGACTATGGCTTCAGGGAACTTTTCAAGCAAAACTTTGAAGATCTGCATTGCAAATTTTACCAGTTGGAGCGCCTCATGCAGGAATACATTCCTGACCTGTACAACCACTTCCTGGATATAAGCCTTGAAGCATACATGTGCCTCCCCATGGTTTCTTACACTATTTACTGCAAAATTTCCTCTCTACATGGTCTTTCATATCATCGACCCGCTCAGAAGAAAATGCAAAAAAACTAATGGAATTAGCTTGCAACATGAAGATTAGTCAGAAGAAATTGAAAAAATATGAAAAAAAGTATCACACCATGAGGGAGCAGCAGGCACAATAAGACCCCATCGAGAGTCAGCCTGTCAGTATGTTACTATATAAATTAAGTCAAAGGGTTTTCCCCCCTGCAAAGGAGAACGTGTAGCCTGTCTGAACAGGGAGGCCTGCACCCAGCTACACTCCGGGGAGGGCCTGAGGTCCAGTCAGTCAGAGAAGGACCAAGCCAGGAGGGAAAATGGACACCTCAAGGTGCGAGCATCCTGCTCATGTTTATGGACGCACAGCTCAGTCTTTGTCAGTTGGGCAGCCTCTTATGCAAAACCACTAGAAATGTTGAAGTGAGGAAGCTCTTCACAATGTCTGCAATGTCAGGGAGGAGAGCAGAACCCAGCAAACCTTGAGTCAAGTTAAATGCCCAAACAGCCACATCATTCAATTATGCAGGTCAGCAGTCTTAGTCTGGGACTTTGACACTGTCAGCTGGGTGTATATTGGGAAAGATACACACACACACACACACACACACACACACACGACACATTAAGCAAAATAAGATTTTTCCACATTATGATTTCCACATTATGATTTCCAGTCTCACTGTTTGGTCACCCACTCCAGCCTTGTGAAGTCATCTTGGCAGCTAATGCTAAAAAACAGCAGGGACTATGACAGTTGCATAGAATTGATCAGAAATGTGAATAATGCCAAAGCAAAAACCTGTGCATTATAGTTTTAACAAAATGAGGTGGCTTCAACTACAAATATAAAACCCTCCTATTTAAAACAAAGTGCTTCTTCATGTATACCTGGGGGACCTTCTGCTGGAGCTGATGCAGGTAAGAATTATTTAAGTTTCTGATCCCCTGATCCCCCCTCCCCAACATATATATATACAATATGTATATTTTATTTAAAAAATTAAAGGTTTAGGAAAAAAAAAATAATAGAGTGAGGATCCCCAAACTCTGATCACACATGTAAACTCAGCCACCATTAAGCTGGGTGAGATGTTGACCTACATGGGGAAGAGGACTGGAAGGTCACACTGAGGAGTGATTTCTAGAGTGTGTCCACAGCATGGCTGAGCTGGCAGGCCTGTTAGTATCAGTAGTCTTACCCCAGAGGCTGCCTGCTTCATGAGCTCTGGTCCAATGACCTATCAGCATGTGTCTATGGATCTGACTTAGATACATTCTGGTCCTAAAACATGTCACAGAAATCACACATCTGGCCAAAGAAGGCAACAAAAGGTTTTGTGTTTTCTGAAGGTGACTGGAGGCAACAACTGCTCTCAGCAAGTTTCTTTCCCTTGAACCCCAGTTGCTGTCTTTATGGAGCTCAGCGTTCGGTTGAACCAGGACTCCTTGGCTGCCTGAACCTCATTGAGGGCGAGGCCTAAATGGTGCTCCAAGTCCTGTATCTTACACTCAGCTTCCACCAACTGGAGCTTGGTTTGTGCCAGTTCTAGTTCCATCTCTCTCAGCTGATTCTTGAGTGAATCTCTTTTTCTTCATCTGTGTCCTCATCTAAAATCTCATTGATTTAGAGCTGATGCCCTTTACACGCCCTTCTTTGTTGAAAAATTGTCGGCAGCATTCACAGTCATCCACTTTTTGCCGAATTTTCTCAATTTCCACTTTATTAGCTGTCTGCTGCTTTTCCAATCTTTCACTCAACTGAGAACAAATATGTTTGTAGTTACCGATGATTGAACTGTTTTTTTTTTAATCTCAGATTCTGCCTTGTCAAGTTCCCGATGACACATTTCTTTTAACTGAGTAGACTCTTCTTCCAACTGTCTTTTCTCTTCTTCTGTATCAACCAACTTCTGTTGGTCATCAGCAGCTCCTTGTTCAGTGCATCTGCCTTTTCTTGAGCATTATCCAGGTCCTTCCGCGTGCAATCTTACTCGTCACTAGCTCATGGGCTAAGTCATCATTGTCCTGTTCCAATCTCATGTTAGCTTCTTGTAGCCGCCTATTCTCCCGCTCAAATCTCTCGATGGGGTCTTATTGGGCCTGCTGCTCCCTCATGGTGTGATACTTTTTTTCATATTTTTTCAATTTCTTCTGACTAATCTTCATGTTGCAAGCTAATTCCATTAGTTTTTTTGCATTTTCTTCTGAGCGGTATCTCTTAGGAAGCGGAACTCTGAAGAACTTCAAGGCACCTTCAAAGTCTGTCAACAGCAGCTCATCCTTTGAAGTCTTTAATAATCCAAGGGCGACATTAAAAATAACCCTTGTTCCCTCACATAAAAGCAGGTCTTGTCCTTGTCTCTTCGCTCAGTATGGAGGTGGCTGGTTACAGGAGGCACTGGTTTGTATATAAAGACACTCGGGCATTTCTGAGGGTGTCGTGTGTGTGACTGTGTGAGTGAAGGAGAGTGTGTGGCTGAGTGTACATGAGATCTCACATGGGGCCTGAATGTGTGTGTGTGTGCCTGTGCAAGTGAATACCTGTGCACACATACATGTGCATATTTGTGTGAGTAGTGACCATGTATGTGTGGATGTGTGTACAAATACACACATGTAGGGGAACCTAAGAGGGTACACTTGTGTATTTGTGTCTGTAAATGTGCCTCTGGGGAGATGTATGTGCTATTGCATGAAATTGTATGTATATGTGATTTTCCATGTGCACACGTGTGTGCAGACGATGTAGAGTAACTCCTGGATGTGTGTTTTAGGATGTGTACACTCATGTAAGTGTGTAATTGTGAAATGTTTGGGAGTGTGTGCAAACGTGTATGCACAGCATGTGAGTGTATTTTGTAGGTGTCTGTGTCCACATTTTCACATACATGAAGTTGTGTTTAGTGCTCCTTTGATCCTTCCAAAAATACCCCAGGGCATACCAGGGTTCCAGGAAATCAGAGACACCAAACTCCATTCCTTTTTTTCTTTTTTTAATGACCTTGATAGTTGATATTTTATAAACTAAGGCAGTTATTATGACAAAACCCAGAACTTTTTGACTTCTTAGCTTTTATTATTTTGATTTTAAATGACCGTTTTGAAAGTTACAAGAATTGGAAGGGGGAGGGGAGAGTGACAAGTGGGAGGAAAAGGTGACGGGGAAAGGAGGAGAGGGAAGACGGGAAGGAGGACGAGGAGGGAAAGAACAAGGAGAAGGAGGGAAAAGGAGGAGGAGAAGATAGGGAAAAAGAAGCGATAGTGGCAGGTGAGGACGATGACAATGACGTAATGGAGATCAAAAGATACCAATGTTTCTGACGAGGCCCAGCTTCAGGGAAGCCGAGTTCTAGTTGACACGGGCTTATGGAAGTTGCCACCTTCGTGTCACCATGCATTGACCTACAGTGCACACCTGCCCTCTGCCCAATCCCCCCACCTCACTCCACTTCCCCAGGACAAGAAGAAAATAAAGCTGATTGGGATCCCCCAACATCAATCCCGGAGTTCTGGTTCAAAGGACGGTTGGGCAAGCTCTGCCCCGAGGTGGAGACGGAGTTTAAGAGCAGCTAGTGAATAATTGACCCGTGTGACTGGCAGAGGAAATTGCTGATCCCCTATCACCAAGCCCAGGAGGTAAGGACGGGCCCCTCGGCACAGCCTTGTCCAGGAGTGGAAACTATGGCAGTAGCTTTGTTTTCAATGTTGGTATAAATATAATTCTCTCCTTCCTTTCTCCAGGAAAGCCATGGAGACGATAATGGAACTAACTCTTGGGTACAGAAAAACTGCTGCTGTGCGCTCAGCTTTTACTTCCCCTTTTAATCCTTCACATGACCACTATGAGGAAGTTCTTTTACTAAATGGAACCTGGGGAAATCACTGATATTCAAACACTTTAAAAGTATAAAACTGGGGCTCTGCTATGATTCACCCATGAGTAGTACATAGTCGCTGAATTGCAGAGATGAAGTAATACACCCAAAGTCACCCAGCTCCCGTGCTAGACTGAAGTCCTTACCATGGCTGGGGAGCTCCTGACCTCCCCAGCATCAATTTAGAGGTGCTTCCCTCCCTTCCCTTCTCTGAGCCTCAATTTCCTCACTTGTAAACTGAAAGTGACAAGAATTAACTAAATCTGCCATTTATTTAACAGCTAGTATACACCCGGCCCCTGTGCTAAGAACTCAGCCCCTTTAGGATGTGGGAATTATTCAGAGCTTCAGCCTTCTAACCAAGTGGAAGAGGAATGCACAGGTCTGAGCTCACAGTAGCAGCCCAGTGAATGTGGCTCTTATTATCGGAAACCTTCTGGAATGAGCCACAGCATCTGCACAGGAGGGCAGAAGGCAGCCTGTGACCATGAAAACACCTTCCTCATTGCAGACACAAACAAGTCAAGAAGAGGGCTGTCATTCCTAGGAAATCCAAGGTGGGGAGGAACTGACATCTTTCTTATTGTAGAACATGAACACTTCTCTCTCTTGCTAGTAGGAGCTGCCCTGCATGGTGGGTTTGATGAGCCGATGTTCCAGATGCTCTTCCTCCATTGTCTGAAGTGGAACAATGCATAAAACTTACCCTACATATCAGTGCTAGTCCAATCACTTATTTATTTATTTATTTATTTTGTATTGTTGGTTCTTCGTCGGCCAGATCATTCACTCACTAACCATTTGCGGAATGCCTACCGTGGCTAGTCACTGTCCTGGGTGAGTCTAGTAGCCCCGATCCCACTTTGCAGGCATTTGGTACTTTTCTGTGCCTTAGACTCATTGAAGACCACAGCCTGAGACAAGCACCAAAGAGGAAAAGCATTCTCTTTTCAACCAGGAGCTAGTCCAGCTCCCAGCCTGCAGTTGGCACTTAAACATCCACGGTTGAATTAAATCACTCTGAGAAGAGTTGTGTTGAGTCACCCTGAAACAGCACCAGCAGTGAGAACAGAACGCAGCTGGGGATGGGGGTGCTAAGAAGACACGCTCTGACCTCAGGAATCCTGCTACGCTCACAGATGAGCACAGCTTGGGCATGCTGTAGGCCCTCAGAAAACGTGTCAGGTGGAAGGAAACAGGGAAGGGAACTGGAACACAGGAGTTCAACTTGGCCATGTTCATTCACATTTATTCTCAAACCTAGCTTGAGTTTGGATGGGGAGGGGGAAGAGGTCTGTTTTTATTTGCTGTCGGTTTGGTTTGATTTTCACTGTATCAACTTCCCTGGAAGGGAAGGGGCCCCTCAGGTGAATGGCGAGGAACCCCAGATGAGGCCTGGCTTATATTCTCATAACTTTCTCATATTACCAGTTGTGGATACCATGGTACAGGCCGCCTCATTGTGTGAAAGTCCCCCAAGAATCCTGGTGGACTCTCTGACCATCCTAACACCCCGCAACACGAACCCTCCCTCCCTAAGCATAACAACCGGGAATTCCCTGAAGTGAGTGACCCCAAGCACACAAAAGGTGCACAAAGGCAAAAAAAAAAAAATTAATAGCTTTCCTTCATTTTGCACAACACCCTCAATGCAACACCATAAAGCATTTGATTTAGGATATTAAATGCCGCTGGTGATGAGAACGTCATGTAAGATTTGCTTTGCAACTTCTTTCTTCTCAAACTGTCATTAAAAATGATTTATAGGTGAGCCCAAGTCTAAGAAACAACATGATTGGAATTGAGGGGTTGGGGAGGGCTTGGGGAGTGGATCAGGTTTCCAGGGCAGACTTGGCCCCGCTATCCAGCGTCTCGGAGTCGGAAGAGGCTGAGTGTGAGACCCTATAGTTAACCATTTCAAAGGTAAGTGCACACGGAAGGAACACGTGCTCCTTGCTGAGATGAAAACAATGAGGCCTTGTCGGACATATAAACTGTTTCAATCTAAAAGGTGGATTCCGGGGGGCCAGGCTGGAGAACACTTCTTCTGCAGTTGAAAGCAAAACTTTGTCTAGCACCAGACTGACCAGTTTCAAACTAGACTTGAAATCAGGGGATGTTGTCAGATTTTAAAATAATTGTGGACATAAGGCTTGATATTTTGCCTTCATTATATGCTTGGCAATTGGGACAGCAACCCTAGGAGTCAAATACTATTGGTATTATTCCTATTTGACATATGAGGAAACTGAGGCTCAGTATCTTGCTCATTGTCACACAGCTGAAGTGAGGGTGGAGCCAGCCAGGTTGTGAACTCCTGGGTTCAAGTGATCCCCCTGCCTCAGCCTCCTTAGAAGCTGGACTTACAGGCACCCACCATCACACCCAGCTAATTTTTCTATTTTTTTTAGCAGGACAGGGTCTCACTTTTGCTCTGGCTGGTCTCAAGCTTCCTGAGCTCAAGTATTCCTCCCACCTCAGCCTCCCAGAGTATTACTATTACAACCATAAGCCAATACACCTTGCCCAGGTATCCATACTTATGGAGAGCATTGGGAAAACCCAATCCACACCAACTGGGTTTTTCAGAAATGGCCCCCGGAAAGAGTTGCCTAGTTTGCTATAGACCAACTTTATCAACAAAGATCTTAAAGCAGCTGGGCTCCAAAACTCACACGCTCAATGCGTTGTCCTACACTGGGTCACAACTTCTAATTTCATCTTGCTGATATCACCCTGACCCCCTGCCAAGAAAGCTGCCATTATTTTTTTTTTTTTAATTTAGAAATTTATTCTGTTTAATCCACAAGCTTTATATAGCTTTAGTTAAAAAAAACAAAAACAGTGAAACCAAGACACTACTTCAAAAGTATGGGCCTTTCCAGCCTTCCAAATACAAGAGCTTTCAAAGTTGTATATACCAATTGGAAGAACAAGACAAAAATAAGAATGGAGCCATGACATTGCATAAAACAAATTCTATGTAACTGAAGGATCCTCCCTGGGACTAATCACCTTTATAAAAGAAAAAAAGAAAACAAAAACAGAAGAACAGAATAGAATGAAATTCCAGTGTTCCAAATCAACTTGTTATACATCAATATAAACCCACAGTGTCCTGGCAAACAACATGCTTTCGTTTTGTTTCATCCTGGAGCTCAAATCCTGATTCACTGCAGCAGAGACTCCACAGGCAACAGGAAAGATGTCGCATTAAAATATTCATTTATACTTTTGTGGTAAATTCAACAGTGGTCTAATTTCTGGGCAAGCTTACAAACCATACAAGGTTAGAAGCATAACTTAAATGGGTGCTAAGACTCAAAGGAGAAAAAGTTAAGAAAAAGAAAAAAAAAAAAAGAAAAGAAAAAGGACCCTCTGAATAGCCAGGGGCATTTAAAGAAACCATAAGAATGCCAACAATATTTAAACTTCCTTTTTTAAAAAGGGAATTTTTTTTTTTGGCTTAAAATATTTCTCTCTAAATGAATTTATGTCAGCTGTCAATGAAAGAATGTCACTAATACACTGTGGACACCTTTTGCAATGTAAATCTATGCCCTTTTTTTTTTTTTTAACATGGTGAACTTCAACCTAGCAATTATTACAACAAATGTTATAGTCTAAAGCTCAAACACATTTTAGCAATTTTGAAATTGAATTGCGTACAAACCAAATCAAATGTACATCATAACAAACATTTCCACCTAAGACTGTGGGGACACTTGAGCCTTCCGCGTTGATCTCAGGGCCTTTTCACGCAGGTGCTTTTCTAAGTCATCGTGGTTATCTTCAGCTTCACTTTCAGTCTCCTTCTTAGGCTCTGGCGTTGTCTCTGGTTCCTCTGGTGCTGATGTGGTTGTGGCAGCAGCAATGGCTGCAGAGGTTACGGGAGCTGTAGCAGCTGCAGCCATGGCCTTTTTCTTCTTGTGTTTTTTGTGCTTCTTGTGCTTTTTATCCTTTTTGTGTTTCTTGTCCTTCTTTTTCTTCTTTTTCTTCCCACCTTCTTCTTGATCTGAATTTCTTGCCGGTGATGGGCGTGGCGACAGGCTTTTAGCCTTTTTGATTGGTACAGCTGGTGACCAGTTTGTAGAAGGTGACTGAGACTGGACAGAGGATGGAGGTGCTGGGGGCTTTTTGACTGCTGGCTCAGGAGATCTGGAGATAGACCGGGAGGATGAGACCCTCCTTACGGACTGTGGGCTTGGTGAGGCAGCCTTTTTTGTCTTTTTAGGTTGTGGAGTCCTGGAGACTCTCCTAATGGGCCTAGTACTTGGAGATGGGGACTGCCTTCTTTGGGGTGATGGTGATGCTCCTCTTCGAACAGGTAGAGGACTTGAGGAGGTCTGAGGAGCTCGAGGCCGTGGTGAAGGCGAATG